>JAVJIF010010080.1:0-130972 GCA_038442645.1 Agave tequilana | reverse complement strand
TTAGGGTTCGTTGGTGCTAGAACGAGATATAACGGCGTATTCGCTTCTTTTTATGTGTCAAGTGGTATCAGAGCTTCGGCGACTTTCTAGCGATGGTAAGAGACAATGACGGATTGCAAGGCGTTCCACAAGAATAGACACTGTTGAAGGGAAGATCAGCGCTCTTGAATTAATTTTGGACAGTGTGGTTCAAGAACAAGAGATTGTCCCCCAAGATGATAATCAAGGTGAGGCCGATGGTACGTATCGAAGCAGATGAGATCATTCATCAAGTAATCTTCATCCACCCCCTCCACACTTAAATCCACCACATAAACCACCACCAAACCAACCACCTCCTTATCAACCACCACCACATCATCCACCACCAAAACATCCTCTATGAAATCCTCAATTTGATGAATTCTCCGACGAGAAAGAATTGCGCAATCCCATCTATCGATATGATAATTTGAAGATGAATATAAAGATGAAGGGATGGCTTATGGAGACAAAGGAGATTCGCTAATCCTAATCTAAACAGGGAAAGTGGATTTTCTAACCCTAACATGTGAGATAGATTTTCTTATTCTAATTGTGGTAGGGAAGAAGGTTACCCAAGTCCTAATGAATATAGGATGAAAGTTGATATTCCATCTTTTATTGGGAACCTTGATATTGAATCCTTTTTGGATTGGATTTATGAGGTGGATAAGTTCTTTGACATGATTTATGTTCCCATAGAGAAACAAGTCAAGTTGTGGGCATACAAGCTCAAGGGAGTAGCGACCACATGGTGGGATCAATTGCAAATTACAAGGCGGCGTCAAAGCAAGTCGCTCGTGGTGATGTGGAGACGCATGAAATAACTGTTTTAAGGTAGATTGTTTCCTTGACTATCAACAAATTCTTTATAATCAATTTGAACATTGTTAGTAAGGTACAAGAACTGTCACGACATACACAGAGGAATTCTATCACCTAGCGTCACGCTGCAATTTAGCTATGACGGAGGAGCAATAAGCGGCAAAATACATTAGTGGCCTAAAGCACCCTATTCAAGAACGCGTGATTCTTCGCGATGTAATCTCCGTTGATGAAGCCCACGACAGAGTCTTGGAGATCGAGATATTACAAACTAGAACTCCACCTTTCAGGTGTCTAGCGCCAATTGAAGATCAACAAGTAGCGCAGGAGTTCAACCGAGTTCCACAACGACTGATCGACCGCCAGCCCGTCAGTCAACCAACACGCTTACTTCTGCACCAATAACAACAACCGTCGCACCTGGAGAGAGTAAACAGAATCACTACACCAAATCTGGAGTTGGCAAGTGTTATAGTATGGAGAACCTGAGCACAGATCCAATGAATGCCCTAAGAAGAAGCAAGTCAATATGGCGGATTACAAAGATGATGGAGAGAAGAGGCTGAGATTGAGGATCCAATGATTCAGACTTTGCTGAAGAGTAAGGAGACTCTGTAACTTGTGTTGTTCAGAGATTACTATGCGATCAGAAGGCCCCTGACACTACACAACAACATCAAATCTTTTACTCAAGATGTTCGGTCAAGAACCAGGTATGCAAACTCATCATTGACAACGGAAGCTGCGAGAACATGGTGTCTAGAGCACTTGTAGATCACTTGAATATAGAGACAGAATCACACTTTCATCTTTACACCATTTGTTGGATCAATAAGGGCCCCTCGATCGAGTAACATATCTTATGTTGCTTGTGATGTGGTTGAAATAGACAAATGTCATTTTCTTTTAGGAAGACTATGGCAACACGATGTTGATGCAACCCACAAAGGTAGAGAGAACATCTATATGTTCACTTGGAAGGACAAAATAATTGCCATGAGATTAATTCCACCTACTCCAAAATCTACAAAAGAAAAAGAGCCAAAATTCATATTCATATGCAATCGAGGCGAGTTTTTGGTGGAATCG
This sequence comes from Agave tequilana, assembly GCA_038442645.1. Lineage (NCBI taxonomy): Eukaryota > Viridiplantae > Streptophyta > Magnoliopsida > Asparagales > Asparagaceae > Agave > Agave tequilana. The sequence goes on along the minus strand of JAVJIF010010080.1, from coordinate 129,037 downwards.
AAGGAAACAAAGCAAAGATTTGAATTAGTGGTCGAAGAAGTTACTCCACCTGTTGAACTTCTAAAGAGTATGAGACCATTGTTAGAAGAGTTCAAAAGAGTTATGCATGATGAGCTCCCAGAAGAATTTCCACCCATGAGAGATATACCGCATCACAATGATCTTATCCTGGAAGCAAGTTTACTTAATCTTTCACACTACTAGATGTATCCTAAAGAGAGTGAAGTTATAAAGGATGAAGACTTTGAGAATATTTGGGAGAAGTATTCAAAAGGCAACCCACAAAAGACTTCCATATTATGGACGATTTTTTTTAAAGAAAATCGATTATGTGTTCCTAAAGATAGTTAGGAAGATTTAAGCATGAATTTTGTGTTGGGACTTCTTCGCAAACAAAGAGAGTAGATTTTGTGGAGAAATCTAATAAGAAGTACAAATAGCAGCTGACAAGAAGAGACGAGAGACTCTTTGAGGAAAAAGATATGATGATGGTGTACTTGAGGAGAGAATGAATACCACCGAAAGAGTTCCTACCGAGCCACCATACCCAGATTGAAACTCGAGGATGAGTTCTTTTGAAGAGGGAGGGATTGATTAGGAAGAAAACTAAGGCAGCGGGCCAATTTGAGACTCGACTGTCGACAACCAAAATCAGCTGTCGACAGATTGAGCCGAGCTGTCGACAGACTGAGCCGAGCTGTCGACAGGCTGAGTTCAGAATCATTTTCCTAAGAGTTGAAGTTATATAGTCTATCGACAGGGGCAATCCTACTGTCGACAGACCTGCTGCGTGTCAGCATATCCGAGGCTGTAGGACTTAGTTTTTCAGTTTGATTTGAATTCTGTTTGGTTTTATTTTTCTTTTATTTAATTAGGTTTCCTAGTTAGAGTGGTTTTCCTTTTTTATTTGCCTATGTAAGGCCATTATATCTTTGTTTTAGTATTCAACTTGGATAATCAATTAAATTCAGTTTTTCTCTTTCAATTGCTCGTGGATTCGAGTTGGTTAGTCTTTGCCTATAGATTGGAGTGCTTTGCTCGTGGATTCGAGTACTTTTCCTACCTGAAGGTATCCTTTAGCGTTCGTTGGTGCTAGAACGAGATCTAGTCGTCGTTGTTCGCTTTCTTGTCTGCGTCATGCTATCAATCTGAAATCACTGTCTCACACTGGGGAAGTGCATGGTTATTCTTTCACTAGTATTCTTGTTAAAACAAAGAAAGATAATAAATTTGTTATCTTGGTTGGTTTAATTTGGTTTTCGGCAACATAACCTCATTTTACTGGGTTGGGCTAAAATTCCTTCTGGATTCCAAATAAGAGATGATTGGAGGTGGCAATGAGTTAATCAAAGAGATAAACAATCTTTTTTGTCATCTATGATTGTTCTGACCAACTACCTTGCGTACATGCATTGTTTATGTAGTGGTTAGAATCTGACCGCTCCCCAGGATAGCGACACGTGTCAGCCGCACCAGGAGCGCCTCAAGCAGGTAACAAACCAGACATACCGGTTGGCTCACATTCACCCTAAGGAAGAGCCCTGGGGTTCACCTTGAACTTACATTCAATGTCGAAGAAGAAGTCTCGGTCCCTACCCCGAGTTCACATTCGACCCCGAGGAGAGGACCTCTGGCCCTTCCATTCCCCGACATCCACAAATACCAGACCTCTCCCAACCTCTGCTGGACACAGCTCAGTAGCAGGATTTCCTGATCACGGAGGGGTTATGATGCCACGATATTCCCACGTTTTAAATACTTCCCTATTTCAGTAGGGACAGTTTTAGATATTTGCGGATACCTTGGTATGTCAATCCCAATTATCGCGGTTGGGGAAGGATCCCAATGTGCAAATCGTGCAGATCCGAAAAATTCGCACCACCAACTACAACGCCATAGGATATTTATACCCCTAAAAAACCATGAAGAGGGGCAGATCAAAAAAATTGAGGAAATTGTAAGCACAGAGACACACTACAGAGTTTACTGTAACCTCAGAAAAATATAGTGAATTCTTTTTCTTCTTGTGATTTTTTTTTTCAATTTGAGTTTCCACGTAAAATCTTTGTCTCTGCTTGTTTACTGTGTTGATGATAGTTCCATCCCCAATCTAGTTACGCCCCCTTTCACTTGTGGCGAGAGATTGACCGTGCGACCAATCACATCAGAAAATTTTCACTACAAATTGGTGTTTTCATCGAGATCTGAGTCCCCACACTCAAGATCTATCCTCTAGAACCATAAAACCTTCTTCAAAAAGCCTCTCCTACATTAACGATGGCCCCGAGAAGACAAGTCATCAAAGGCGCATTATCCAAATGTAGGGCAATCGAAGCCGCTGGGGGCACAGTCCCTCCACTAACCGGCGAACAACCATACCCCACGAGGACTCAAGCTCCTCATCGCGACAAGAGCCAGTCGCCAGCAGCTAGTCCTTACAATAGCGAGAAGACCACCTCCTTCAAACATTCCACGAGATGAGAGAGCAGATGAATGAGCAACAAGCGCAATTAGACTGAGAACGGGAACAGATGGTTGTCGATCGCGAGAACATTCTCCAGAAGCAAGAAAAATGAGACAACTGAATCAACAACTCTTGGCCCAAGTCGCAACCCTTCAGGTAACCTAGTGCAACCGAAGGGCGACTTCGAGCATAACAGGTCTCCTAACCTTCGTAGCCTCGACGAATTGATTCAGAAGCAGATCGGAGAGGCCAGAATGCTGGATCACCTTACTTCAACCGCTAAGATTCACGATTCTCCCCTCTCCAAAGAGATCTAGGAGTCACAGTTTTCAAAGAAATTCTCCACTGCGACATTCGACTACTACTCCGGAATAAGTGATCCGGTACAACTTATCCGCCACTTTTGAGATAAGATGGTGATCTACGCCTGTAATAATCAAATCATGTGCCTCGTCTTTCCAGCCAGCCTGAGGTGTGACCTCGACTGGTTCTACTTGCTGCCATCGCGCTCTCTCCACAACTTCACTGAGGTGATCGAGGTATTTCTCACCCAGTACGCCTCTCGCTAAGAAGCCAAGAAGAACAATTACCACCTTTCCATCAGAATGAGGCAATGAGACAGCCTCAAGTCATATATTAATTTCTTCCAGAACTAGCTCACCAAAGTCTCTAACTGTGGGGAGGAAGTTGTTGCCCTCCCATTTACCAGCGGGTTGCAGGTTACTCACTCCCTGTACGAGCACCTCCTAAGCACAACATTGCCAAGATGAGCGAAGTCTTACCCGAGCTCAGCTTACATCCAACTTGAAGATGCGATGAAAACATCCTCCAGCCACTCCGTGAAACTAGGCGATGGTGGCGGGAAGTTGAAGTTTCCTCACGAAGCTCTTGACCATGCTCAAGACCAACATTGGGGTAGCCTCCTTACAAGAATCAAGCGTTCCTGATCCTCTCCCCCAGCTCGCACCAAGGCGACAGATTGATGGAATGCTTCACTCTATTGAAGCTCTAGATCAACGAAATCTTTAACACAATCAAAGATCAACCATGGGTCAGACGTTTGAGACCACCCCAGTACAATCTTTCGCTCCCTGGGTCAGAAGAATACTGCTCCTACCATGAAGGCAAGGGACATCAGATCATCCACTGCTGCGCCCTTCGGATGTACCTAGAGGAGCTTGTAAAACAAAGCATCCTCAAGGAGTATATCCTCACTCCTGAAACCGCATCTGGATATCCTAACACCCAACCTTCGCGAGAACAACATATGATCACTCAGTATAAGGAGATTAACTAACTCCCAGAATCCTGAACACACGGGATGTACCTTCTTTCAATTTCAATTTCATGTACTCTTTCTAAATAAAATATATTTTATTCTTCTAATCATAACAACATCCTTCTATTGTAGTACTCTTATCCATCATGGAACATCCATCCACTCGCCCCGCAGGTGGAGACTCCCCACTCGAAGGTAGCGACAAAAATGCTCCACAACAGAACATCCATCGAGGTGGAGACTCACCATTCGGAGGCAGTGACAAGATTGCTCCACAACAGAACATCCATCTACTCGCCCCATAGGTGGAGACTTCCCACTCGTTGGCGGCCAAGAAAATCCCCCGTTGATGGGATTCCCCACTTGGAGGCAGTTTCACATCCATCCATCCACACGTCCCGCAGATGGGATATCTCCCACTCGGAGGTGGCAACTAGATTTTTTTCGCTGCTAGGATTTCCTTTACTCGGAGAAATGTCTGTACGTTCCGCTGATAGGATTTTTCCCGCTCGGAGATGTCAACGTAGACATGCCCACGGGCTTTTTCTCTATCGTCCTGCGGGAGTGGAAACCCTCCATTGTGAGATTTCTCTCACTCGGAGTCCCTCAATCTACTGCATGAATTTTTCCCCTCTTAGAGCTCTCGTTTGATACTCCGCTGATGGGATTTTCCCCCACTCGAAACACAAACACTAGCCTACGGGTTCCCCTCGTCTGAACCTAAGGCAGATGAATACATCCATCTATCTATATTCCGCAGTGGGATTTTCCCCACTTGGGATACAGCTCTAATATTGGACATCCCCCACATGGAGGATTACTCAGATGCTGGGTTTACTCTCACTTAGAGGTGCCGGATCATTACCCTGGGTAGGGCCCCTACCCTATAAATGTATCCAATCTATCGTTGGGTTGTACCCTTACTTCAGGCCATTCTTATGTAGGTCCCGACGAGGATACGATCACACATGTGTCTAGGTATATTCATGAGGGTTTCCTTAATTGGATTATTCCCTAGACGTACCAGCCTCATATGGGCGTACTCTGAGTGCCTCCTCGAGGATAGAAGCGACATGTATCGTGTTTTCAACTTTGTCTAACTATTAAGCGCTGCATTACCACTTTATTTAAATGTTTCATTGTATGCTTGTATGTGCATATCTTAATTGCTACATCCAATTCCCAGTCTATGCACCTCGAGACGGGATTAACCCTACTCGGAGGCGACAACATGCCACCCTACAAAGACTCTAGTCACTCCACAATGGGTTTTCCCTCTCTTGGGGTCTGATTTTTGCGTAAGAATTTTTCCCTCCCAGAGCCCCGATAGTGCAGGTCCGCAGACGGGACATCCCCCACTCTGAAGCAGATGTGAACCCAACTCCGCAGTTGGGATTTCCCTCGCTTGGAGAAATTACTTGCAGGTATCATAGATAGGATTTCACCCACTAGGAAACCGCTCCATCCTCTTTCCCCATCATTCCATAACACTTCCAAGACAAGACCTCCGAAGGGCTGTCAACATTTCAGAGTCAAAGCAAAATCTCCGAGTAGAAATACAATCTCAAACAAAAGTAACGATAAAACAATCTGGCAAGATCCAAACAATCCTTCCATTTCAAAAATTTACTATTTTATTTCAAATTTTCTTATTATATTCATCCAAATACAAATTTGGTTACATCTAATAAGAGTAATACAAGATCTATCACATGTTTATGTTTGCCTTTTGAAGAAAAACATATACACTTTCCGCCACAACGTCCACGACAATATCCAAGAGATAACTTCCAAACAAACAATCTATCAGTTTCAGGGGAACATGATGCTGAGAACTTCCAGGAAGACGCCCAAAACCAAAGATCACATCTCAGACTGCAAACTGAAGCCTGCAAGACAATGATGATATCTACGCCAAACCTCCTAACTCTAAAGATGAACTGGAGCCGGGCCAGAAGAGGCGATTCTCCAGCAGAGATTTCGGGAATACCCCCACACCTTTCTCCAGTTGCTCGTCACCATGAAAGAGTTTTCACAGGCAAAGCAACAATATTCAACAGGAGTGCAGACGACATACACATGCTACAACGACGGGATCAGAACCATCATCAAACATACCCTGCCCAGCCTCCACTTCTGCTACCTATACGCTATCAGGAAAGAGGGTCATCGAGCCCCAACTCCAGACTGGACCGATCTGATTGGAGATTAGACGAACAAACTAGGCTAAAGTAAGAACCTTGCCTATCCTTCCTGATAGCCGGGCCTCATCGCAAAATATTTCTTGACAAGCCCATCGCAAACACTGACGTTTCACGCAATCGGATTCCCGAACATCAGGAACATAACAACTGCTTTACCCTTTTTTTTCCTCCACCAGATGAAGAAGGAAGACACCGCGACCCACCAGAACAAAAGTTTTGGAAAGCAAGATGTTTTTTAGAAGATAAGCAAATCTTGCCTCAAGGATCCACTCTATTTATAGAGGAATGAGCTTGATCATCTCCCATTCAAAGTTTCAATCCCTAAGAAATAGTTGGTTCGTATCGCAGATTTATGACATGTCAAATCAGCAGATCCACCTCTGCCACACGATCTCGTTCATCATGAGGTCAAGATTTTGATCATTAATTCGCCAGCTGTCCACACCCGCTCCATTTTCAAACAAGGCTCAGGATGTGAAAAGACATCTTGATCGCTTCAGAATGCAAGCAACGCCTCGACTTCCCAAGCCGGAATATGAATCAGTCCGCTCCACTCCTCCCTGGAACTCGGAGGAAAGAGGAAGCAGAGGGGCATCTATAATGGTTAGAATCTGGCGCTCCCCAGGATAGCGACACGTTAGCCGCACCAGGAGCGCCTCAAGCAGGTAATAAATCTGACATACCAGTTGGCTCACATTCAAACCTCGAGGGGAGAGCCTCGGGGTTTGCCCCAAGCTTACATTCGACCCAGAAGAAGAGAGTCTTGGGCCCTGCCCGAGTTCACATTCGACCATGAGGAGAGGACTGGGGGCCCCTTCCATTCTCCGACATCCATAACTACCAGACCTTTTCCTGCCTTCGCTGGACACAACTCAACAGCAGGATTTCCGGTTCATGGAGGAGTTATGATGTCACGATATCCTCATGTTCTAAATACTCTCTAATTTCAGTGGTGCAGTTTTGAATATTAGCGGATATCTCGGCATGTCAATCCCAACAATCAAGCACATCAATCTGAGCAGTTATGGAAGGATCCCAACGTGCAAATCGTGCAGATTCGAAGAATCTACACCACCACTTACAATGTTACATGTATTTATACTCCTAGAAACATGAAGGGGCAGATCGAAAAGATCGGGGAAATTGTAAGCACAGAGATAAGAAAAATATAGTGAATTCTCTCTTCTCTTGTGGTTTTCTCAATTTGAGTTTCCATGTAAAATCTTTGTCTCTGCCTGTTTACTGTGTTGATAATAGTTCCACCCCCAATCTAGCTACGTCCCCTTTCGTCACGGCGCAAGGGTGACCGTTCGACCAATCGCATCGAAAATTCCACTGCAGTTTATAACTATGCAAATTTTGAGCCATAAATACACTTTGTTCAAGTTGAATCATTCTTGAAGATTTTGAGTTTTTGGTTTTATTACGATTGAGTGATGGTTGAACATGTCAAAAAAGTGATCAGATTCTGGGGGTAGTGGTTGTGGATCCAGTTTAAGATAATTTAGTTTCAGTCTGGTCTGGATTAAACACATGAAATTAATTGATGGAGGATTTTGAGTATTTTAGTGCACATTACTCTCTTCTAGATATCATTGCTTTATTTTGGAGTAGCGTTATTTAAAAGGGTAGTGGATGTACTTGAGACTACCACTTTCTGCAAATTTATGTGACATTTCCTGCGGTCTTATTTTGATATGAAAATTTACTTTTATTTAAGCTCGTGGATGCTTGGTTTCAAATATCGGCTATTTTCGATATATATCTTCAATATTGTATTAGGATTTTAGCATGTTTCAAAGTCGCGGTCTCGGCCGCCGACTCGACAGGCACTGAGACGGATCGGTCTCAGGTGATACGCGCAAAAATAATAATAGAAAGCTCCAAAACAAACATGTTTGAGGGGATAATTAGGGAAATATGGTGATTTGTAGGGTAAAGTTAGAAAATATAAAAGTTTTGAGGGGTAAATATGAGAAAAACGAAAAAAAGAAAAAAAAAGATAATCTTTCTCTGTCTCTCTCTCCCTCACCCGATCTCTTTCTCGATCTCTCCCTCTCCGCTCTCGCTCTCTGGCTCCCTCTCGCTCACCGGATCTCTCTCGATTTCTCCCTCTCCCTTCTCTCTTGCTCTCCCTCTCTCTGGCTCTCTCCCTTACCCGATCTCTTGATCTCTCCCTTTCTCTCCTCTCTCGCTCTCTCGATCTCTCCCTCTCTATCGATCTCTCCCTCTTTCTCCTCTTTTGCTCTCCCTCTTCCTCCCTTGACCCGATCTCCCTCACCCTCTCCCTCTCACCGCGATGGCGGTAGCTCACGGCGAAGGCGACGACTCACAGCGATGGCGGTAGGTCTCTCTCTCTCTCTCAACCAGTCTCGAGCAGGGGGAGAACAGTCGGCTCGACTCAGGGCCGACTCGGTCGACTCGGCCGAGTTGTCCCGAGTCATCTCGGGACTCGGCCGAGTCGTTGCGAGTCGGGTCAATACCGCCCAAACATGCGATTCGGGTATCGGACTCGTCTCGGCGGGTACCGAGACGGATACGACTCGACTATTCGTATCCGATTCGGTCGAGTCTTTGAACCATGGATTTGAGGCCGGTATGATATTAACATTATCATATTGGCTGATATGAGGGCTGATGTTGCCGTATGGCCAATATTGCCAATATCCACTGATACTAAAAATCATTGGCCGATACCGATTATGAGATTTTAAACCATGCATGGATGTTTCTGTAATGTTTCATTTTCTGTAAATTGTTGCTTTTCCTTGCAGTTTAGCACTAATACAAATGGTTAGTTTCATGTATCATTCAAAAAGCTTGTTCTGGCAGGCTTCACCGCCTAGTTGTGGCAGTTTGTTGTATAGCCTACTAGGTAAAGTTTTATCTGACGCTTATGCTATTTTACCCAAGCATATGCCTTGTTATCTGTTTTTCACTTGTTGAAAGCTTGTCCTTGGGCAATACATTTTCTCAACCTCTCTCTCTCTTAACGAGAGTTGCACGTGCTGTAGCCATAGACCATTGCACTACATGCAACAACCTGTTAAAGAAGATTTTCTTTCTATTATATTCGGTAAGAAACCTGATACTTTTCGCCTATAAGTACTAATGTTAGGACCTTTAAGTCTCACACCAGCTCACAAAATTTCGTGGGAAACGGAAGTGGGAATGAAGCAGCAAGTCGTTACTTCCACATAGTTACTTTAGAGGCGAAAATCATTGGGGCTATTTTTTTAAAGTAATATAAAACAAAATTAGGAAAAGCAGAAAAAGAAAGGAATTTTTTTTAAAAGAAGGTGAAATCTTGTTTAGTTCCCTATTTGTTTGTTAAGACTGTTGACCAAAAATTCTTATGTATACTTATTAGGTAAATTGTTCATAGAAGCTTGTCTGTTTTCATGTATTACATTTCCTTTTCCTTCTTGAAGCTTATCATTGGGCAATAAATTTCTCAACCTCTCCTTTATATCTCTCTCGCTCTTAACAAGAGTCTCCTCGTGCTGTAGCCATAGATCACCGCACCTACAAGCAGTGATCTATTTCATGAGGGTTTTTCTTCTTAATGAAGTCCATGACAAACCTGATGGCTCCACCTACAGTATTAATATTGGGACCCAAAACCAATATATTCTGGAAAGTGAAAGCGAGAAAATGAGGCAGCCTATTGTACTCCCTAATAGACCTCCACCACAGGTAGTAATTTTGGGACCTCAGACCAATATCATGGAAAGTGGAAGTGTTAATGAAACATCAAACCATTGCTTTATTGGCAGCTAATTTAATGGAAAAGAGTTACTTAGTTATTTTTTGAAATAATAAATGAATAAAATTAGGAAAAGTTATTAGAAAGTAGAGTATAAAAATAGTACAAAAGATAAAAGATGAAATATGGTTTCGCTCCCTATTGTCCATGATTTTTGGTAAAATCCTTTGACTAAATAACTTCTGCAGAAACCCCTAAAAATCCATACCATTTGTTTGCATTTTGAACCATTCCCCCACCCCCTCCCCCCAAAAAAATAAAAAGAAAAATAAAACCAACAAAAAAATGGAAATAAAAAAACTGTCTAGCCCACTTAAAAGGGCCAAAATCATATGGAAGTGTTTCCCCCTTTTTGATATATTTAAAGGTTTAATTCAAGAAACTACCATGAATTTCAAGTAGTTCACTAAACTACCATTAACTTGCTTTTGTTATTCGTAACTCCCATGAATTTCGTGTCTTTGCTCTAAATACCATAAATTTTGAGCCTTTTTCAAATACCTACTATAAACCCATTAATAGAATTTCAAAATTACTGTTTTACCTTTCAATTCATTTCAAAATTTCATTTTATCCTTGTATTCGTCATTTTCTATATACCTAATTATAACATTTTTATTATTGGTGTATTACTATAATTGTTCAAAGATATTTTTAATTTTTATATTAGAAGTAATTTATTTCAGTAAGTTTTTAAGTAAATCCTACCTAAATCTAGTTTATAGTATTACTTATAATGCTAGGGGTGTTCTCGTCATAAATAATCATGTATTAAGCATGTGACCACTTTTTAGCGACTGTTTGACATATGCTAGTTATTTGAAATATTTGGTGAAAGTTCGTGGTGGGGGGGGGGGGGGTGTTACAAATAATAAAACAAGTTAATGGTAGTTTTCTGAAATTAAGCCTACAATAAACATATGGAACGGTTTTCTCAAAAGTTAGATTAAGGTTGTAAACCTCTTGCCCGTCCCTTTGAACCTCTTATATGAGTATATATGCAAGATACACATGTAAGCCTCAAAGACACAATAATATAAACTAATTATGAAGCAGCGAACATCAATACAAGACTTAAGAAATGAGCGTATTAACAATTCTACATTCAACATACATACCGCAAATGATGAAGGGGCTATTAGGGGAAGAAGATGAAGTTGCAAGAGGGAGAAGATTAAGTGACATTAGAAGATGAAGTAAAGTGCAGGAAGAAGATTGAGCAACAAAACTATGGAAGAAGGAAAGAAAAGATCTAGAAGATGGACGAAGGTAGAAGAGAAAAAAAGGAAGTTAACTTTAAAAAAGCAGCTGCAAAGCCACGCTCCGGGGATCTTGAGGGAGACAAGGCTAGGGTTTTTTGGGGTTGGATTATAATTTGCATTTTGGGAATCGAGAAAAAACAGAAAAAGGAAAGACTTTGGTTATTGATGTAGGTTGCATGTGGGGTTATAGGGTTTGTGCTCAAAATGAAAACGAAAAAGGAAAAGAAATATCAAACTTTTGAAGCTAGCTTGAAACCAGTTAAAATGCTTTTTGGCTCTTTTGGCCACTTCTGCCCAATGTAGCTGACCACTTAAATCTCCTACTTTGGCCTGGAGCGAGAGTTGTGGCTCAGGGCTGAAAACACTTTGTGATTGATTTGACCTCTTGTTACAAAAATGCTTCACACTAAGGATAGAATAATTGTCTCACCCTTTTGAAGGAGGTTCACCTTTCAAACTCGTCTGCTTTGTTATGATCTTCTTCAGCCACTAATTCCTTGTGAAAACTCTGGCTTGGTTGAAAAACATGTGAAATATTTATCAGATGCCTTAGGGTACTTGAAGAAGGGTGCATGGTTTTCTCCAATGGAGGATGGTTACTTTTGAAGACAGGATTCAAACAAGAATATTGATTTGATCGATTTCTTGAAATGTTGGAGTTCTCGGTTGTGCAAGGAAGGATAACTCTCCCAAGATAAGCGCTGGTCATAGGTATATGCTCTAAGGGTCTCTCTCTCTCTCTCTCTCTCTCTCTCTCTCACACACACACACTCACACACACACTCACACTCCCTTTTTTTATTTTTTTATTTGAGGAATTCTTTTGTGTGTATGAATGTGTGCATGCATTTGCTCTCTCACTTGAGCATGCTACACGTGCGGGTAGGTGGTTCGCTGGGTTTGATTTAGGGCCACACTATGTTGCATCCTTGGATCTTCTTGTTTAATGTTTTATTCTTTTTCTTTTTGTAGATATATGTTAAAATGAGCTACTTAGGTTTAGTTAGATTTCATTTAGATGCTCGGGAATGGGTTTGAGTTTGGAGTACAATGCGAAATATCTTGGCATCTTTAATATGTTTAATTTACTAATGGTTAGTTATATGTCCTGAGAGTATTTTGGAAAATTCTTGGCCTTGTGATTACTAATTATTTTCTTTAAGTCTTCATATGCCTATGTTCTTAACCAAAACACAAACATATGAACCAGCCAAGGCAAAATTGCTTTTAACAAACAATTTGACTTGATGTTCTTATGTCTTAGGAACACCCAAGGAAACAAACTATTCGAGGGCCTTGACTTTTTAGGATGTGCACTACGTATGCTTATCCTTTTGTGGGTTGGCTGAATACTGTATGTGCTGTTCTTTAGTGATTCATACTTGTCTGTTCTTATGATTCTGCTCAAGTCTACAACTTGCTCACATGCCCCTTTACTAGTTGATTGTCAAATAGGAAAAGCATTTTTATAGCTTATATCGTGCCTTAGAAATGAATGCAATTCCTTATTAGCAAAGCCTGTCACTTCCTACACACTTTCCTAGTCTTCTGGCAGTTGCTTTTTTGGTTGCATGAATGTAGATTCTGTAACGAATAGGTGGGTTTTGCTAGCTGCCCATTGCCTTTTAGGTTTTAATGAATGTCTCGTCTGTAATGTGTGGGGCAGGGAATCCAGTTGTAACCTAGAGATTAACTTGAGGTAGACAGATAATTACAAAGTGATGAGGCATGATACAACCCGACGGGGATCAAGAAGCTACTAAAGGAGATGAAAAGAGATTCTTTCTCAATATTTAGGGTTTAAATTTTAGTTTTCGAGTTAAGTGATTAACAAACGATGTTTAAGAAAGTGCCAAGTGGCCCTAGGTGGCGGACCTGATGCCTAGCACCTAAGGGCCTAAATTAGGTGGGGACTAGGCGTCTAGGCGATTTCCTATTCTTTTAATTTTAAACTTAATTCGTGTTTGTTACATATTCAAAAAAGTTAGTAAAATCATAAAAAATACATAAAAAAAAAATATAAAACCTGTGTAATGCAATATAAGTGCTATCTAAAAGCATAGTGATGGGGGCATCACACCGGTTTCTCTACGTACATATCAGCACCGTTGTCGTGTCACATCGGCTCCACTTTGGGCCTGGTTTTGAGCCTTAGTTGTTTATGAGTCAGTTGTTATTATTGGAGGATCGTATAGTCCATATTTTATTCTGTTCGTTGTTTTTCATTTGAGTCCAATCGGACTTCGTTTGAGTCAGTTCGAGGAGTACTGATTATGTCTAAGTTTATCGAATCTTTTTTATTTCGTATTGCTTTATTGAGTCTACTGTTTAGTACCACATCGGTTATGTGGTGAAACTCTTTTCTGTAAGAGTCTATTTAAAAGACTCAGTTTGATGAATAAAAACATTATTGAATATTTGGATATAAAGCTTTGTTTTTGGTTTTTAATTCAGTCTATTTTGATTGATTCAACTGGTGGTGAAGCCTAAATCCAGGTTGCAACTTGTGATCATATCCAAAACCCTAAATTCTCTAATTTGGTATTTAATTCCACATCAATTTTTGGTATTGGAGCCAAAGTTCTTGTTCCCTCCACAAATTTCCAAAACTTCGAAATTCCAAAAAAAAAAAAAAACTACTGTTCTTCTCCTTCCCCTTTTCCTACACCCGAACCCACATCGGGTGCCAACAAACCCAAAAATTTCAATTACCGGCGCCTCTTCTCACCGACACGCACGATCATATCATCACCTTCTTCCTCGTTCAGTTCACAACCAGCCCCAACCTTCGTCTAGGCCTGTCAATGGGTCGGATTCGGGGCGGTACAGGTGGTACCACACCCGGACCCGTTTACCCAAGAGGGTACCATACCCGTCCCGTTTACCCGCGGGTCCAGAAGGTGGGTTTTCATACATAACAAAAAAAAGATACATAAACAAATACAGTAACAAAAACACATGAAGAGAGGGAAAAAAATTTGTAAAGAGAAAGAAAACATGTTTTAATATCAATAAAGGATGAAATGCAACAAGGTGCAAGAGGTGGAGGGAAAATTTTCGATGAAAGACTCTAATAAAGAAAAAATTTAAAGTAAGGCCCCAAATTTATTTAGAAAACACAACAATAAGATCACTTACTAAGCACAAAGGGATCATTTACTGATAGAGTCTTGAGAGGGTTTTAATTCTATTAGTATTATTTATATTTATGTTTTGAAATGGATAAATGGGTAATCATGTCTGGTTCAAGTAAAATCAGACCCATCCCATTTAATAATCGGGTATACGGGTATATGGGTAAACGGGTATGGGTCCAGAGCAGCCCTTTCCATACCGCTTAATCGGGTCTGGTCCGGGTCGGGTCTGGGTCTGGACCCGACTTACAGGCCTACCTTCGTCACACCACTGAGGCTCCCCTGCCTCTCTTCCATCCTCGCCGGACTATTCAGATTGTCGATCACCTTGCAATCGCCACCACCTCGAGATCCACATCTTCATTGACTTCTTCGAGCTCTTCCTCTCCACCGTGCCTAGCTCCGACCTTGCCGATAGCTATGACCGGAAATGACATCCCTACCTCTAGCCTCTAGCTCGAGCACCGACATCTCCCACAGGATCTGCTGCCAACTTCGCCATCCTCTCACTTCGCTTCGTCACCTTCCATCAACAAGTCTCCACCTCAACGCCGATCTCCAGGTCCTTCGTCTGATCGGGATCTCCTTGCCATTTCACCTTCCTCATCCCTTATGCCTCGTCGCTATCATCGACGACCTCAGACGTCACTGTCAAAGCCAACAGTAGCAACCGTCATCGAGGAAGCCCACTCCGCCACCGTCCTTTCTCCATTGCTATCGGATTGCCTGAGATCAAAGGCAGAGAAGGGTTTTGGTTGTTCGGGTGAGGAAATTTTCAACCTGAATTCAAGTTTTTAAACCCAATTGAAGTTGGGTTTGATCAATTAGTTCAACATCTGATCCGATCCGAACCCAATACACCCAACCCAACTCACTGAACCAGGTCCGATTCAACCTAATCACATATTTCTTTTGAACGAGACCCAAATCGAGTTGGGAACTGAGTCGACTCAACCTGAATCACCTCGCTGAGTCAACTCAGTGAACAACAATATAGTCGCATTTTAAAGTCCGTTTCTTACTCGATTTTGTCCGATTTACGCCATTCTCGAGGCAGCGGGTTCACAGCTCCTAGTACTACTGTCCAGAGGTGTGGTGATGAGTTCTTTTCTCCTCGCTACAGGTAATTTTGAAGTAATCACCAACTCAGTCGTTCTTCTACTTTTCCAATCTTATTAGACATCCAATTGCACCGCACTTTGGTTCATTTTTCATGCTATTATTTTACTGCTGTTCCACTATATAAATTGTGAGCGAGTGAATCTGTTGACTTTATTTGCTGCATCTGAATATTACACTAGAACTTCTCCTAACTCTAGGTACGGAGTGATTTATTCTGGACTTTAAAACGATCAACATTATGCAAAATTTCTAGTACCGATCGCTTCTATTAAAAATTTGTTGCCTAGATGGAAATGAGTAATGAGATATTTACCGCATGCCAGAACTGAATTACTTGCTGATTTATCATTATTGCTGATTTATCATTATTGATCACTCTGCATTAGGTTTCATATTAGTTGAATTTCTTTGATCATTTTTGGTTTCATAATTTTGCATTGTGTCTTACATCTTGCACCTAGACCCTTTGTTGTATGACCACCTGTAATGGAATACAATACCACCCCCACGATCCAACTCCTGAAATGGAATCTGCACTAGACAATCTCACCAAACTCATAGAAAGGTTTACCACTCGGATGGACAACGTGGAGCAAGATTTGAGAAATACCAGGGGACGAGAGACTACCGACAATGTTAGTGATAATGGATCTCATGCTGGATCTCACCACCATAGGAATAACGACCGAAATGATTTGCGGGAGTAACTTTAAGAACATAAAACTTGAGGCACTCACTTTCGATGGTCAGTTGGATCCTCAAATCTTTCTCGATTGGATTTTTTACATGGACTACTACTTTGACTGGTATGACATGTCTGATGAGAGAAGGGTTGGCCAAAATGAAATTGGTGGGCCAGACTAGAAAATATGGGACAAATGTTGAGAAACTGATCAGACTCAGACATCAGGAAGCTATTCAAACTTGGGATGAGATGAAATTGAAACTCCAAAAAAATACCTTTCTTGTCGTACAAACGTCTTCTTGACCAGTGGCAATATTTGACTCAAGGCAATTGACTAGTATCAGAGTACATCAAGAAGTTTGATCAATTTTTAGTGAGATGTGGTGAGGATGAGTCCGATGCCATAGTCTTATCTAGATTTCGTTCAGGACTTAAGGATGAGCTTAGACATCAGCTAATTATTAGAGATAAATCTACTATGGAGCAAGCTATTCAAGTTGTCCAAGATTTAGATCAATTTCAGGTTTCCTCTTTCCCTAGACACACTGATTATAGGGACAATCCCAACAGAAACACTGTTAAATATCAATCTAATCAATCCCAACCTCAGTCTCATTTTGGACCTAGCAACTCTAATCCTAAGCACGAAGACAAAGGTAAAGGAATCGTAGGTGAGTCGTTTATATCCATTCAATAAACTCAATGTTTCAAATGTCGAGGGTAAGGTCACCTCTCAACACAATGTCCGAGTAAGTCAAGAACGTTGATTATTGAGACCCAATCAGATAGTGACTAGAATGATTTAGATGAAATTGTCCATGGCCCTGAAAGAGATATTTGGGAAGATGATTTTGATGTTGATCAGATTGCCACCTTGGGATGTGTTTTGAGCATGCACTCTCCGTCGGTTGATGTAAAAATTATCCATCACCTGAATGTGGTGAGGTGTGCCCTGGATAAACCTAAAGAAAATGCCGACTTGCGTAGAACCTCAAATTTTCAAACTCTCACTAAAATCGGTGATAAGAATTGTCGGGTGATCATTGATAGTGAATGTTGCGTCAACGCCATCGCCTCAGGTATGGTAACTAAACTTGGCTAAAGACTGTTCCATCCCACAACCATACAAAGTGTCATGGGTAAACTCCGTGTCCCTTGATGTGAAAGATAGGTGTCTTATTCCGATTTTATTTGCCACATACTCGGACAAAATTTGGTGCGATGTAGTCACCATGGACATGGGTCATATCATTTTGGGACGACCTTGGTTATATGACCAAGATGTCACTATCTATGACGTCCAAACTCATGTTCATTTGTTCATGAGGGAAAAAAGATTAAATTGGCCCCGTTGCGACCAACTCAGCCTGCACCTGAGACTAAAGAGACTGAAGCATCTAGCAGCAAGAAGGCGTTAATATTGATCAGTCCCAAACTTATTGATAAGAAGATTGCCAAAGGGTCCACAATTATTGTACTTATTGCTAGAGAGATCATTGATGATTCTCCAGAACAGAGTTCTCTAACAGTAATCCCCTTATTAAAGAAATTTGCTGATGTTTTTCTAGAAGAACTCCAGATAGTCTATGCGTGAAATCCAACACGCCATAGATTTGGTTTCGGGATCTTCTCTTTCCAACTTGCCTCACTACAGAATGAATCCGCAGGACACGCTGAACTCAAAAGGCAAGTTAATGAGCTTTTGAATAAGGGTTCATTAAAGAAAGTATGAGTCCGTGTGCAATGTCAGCATTGCTAACCTTTAAAGAAAGATGGTTTGTGGAGAATGTGCGTGGATAGTCGCGCCATCAACAAGATTACCGTCAAATATCGGTTCCCCATCCCCAGACTGGATGACATGTTGGACATGATGTCTGGAGTTACTATCTTCTCATAAATCGATTTGAAAAGTGGCTACCATTAAATTTGGATTCGTCCACGAGATGAGTGGAAGACTGCTTAAGACCAAAGATGGTCTATATCAGTTGATGGTCATGCCTTTTGGTTTGACAAATGCTACTTTCATGCGAGTGATGACACAAGTATTAAGGCCCTTCATGGGTAAATTCCTTGTCATCTACTTTGATGATATTTTGATTTACAGTAAGACACTGGAGCATCATGTGGGCCATCTCAGACAAGTTTGTCATGCGTTGTGAAACGAGCAATTGTACGCAAATCTTAAGAAATGCGTGTTCATGACTGACATAGTCGTATTCTTAGGGTTTGTTGTATCAGCTCAAGGGGTTTCAGCTGATCCTTAAAAATTCAAGCGATTATAGGGTGGTCAGAGCCTAAGAATATTAGAGAAGTAAGAAGTTCTCATGGGCTAGCGACATTCTATAGGCGATTCACAAAGGGATTCACACTATTATGGCCCTAATTACGGATTGCTGAAGAAAGAAGAGTTCCAGTGGTCCACTACTGCTGCCAAAGCATTCAAGAAAATCAAACAACGAATGATGGAAGCGCCGTGTAACGAGACTTCATTTCTCCAAAGCGTTCGAAGTTATGTGTGACGCTTCAGGAATTGACATAGGCGGAGTACTCAGTGAAAAAACACCCAATTGCCTTTTTTCAATAAAACTTGAGCAGAGCTAAAATGAACTACTCCACATACGACAAAGAATTCTATACAGTTGTGCAATCATTATGCCATTAGCGACATTATCTCTTACAACAAGAATTTGTTCTTTACTCAGATCATGAAGCTTTACTGTACCTCAACTCACAGAAGAAGCTTAGTGGTAGACATGGTAGATGGATTGAGTTTATGCAAGACTATGCTTATACCTTGAAGCACACATCTGGAGTTGAGAATAAGGTAGCAGATGCGCTCAGTCGACACACCTGTGTGATTAAACAAATGAATGATGAGGTAGTTGGTTTCGAGCGAATCAAAGAAGAGTACGTGCCATGCCCCGATTTTGGAGTGATTTTTGGTGCTTTGAAGTAAGGGGTGACAGGAGATAGATGGTTTCCTACTCCAGGAAGACTATCTATTTCGATTTCGCACATGTTATGCATTCCCTGTACCTCACTATAAGATTATCTTGTTTGGGAACTGCATGCTGTGGGTCTTGTTAGTCACTTGGGACGAGAAAAGACTATAGAGGCAGTAGAAAGTTTGTTTTACTAGCTAAGCTTAAAACGAGATGTTGCGAGGTTAATAGGGCAATGTCGCACCTGCCAATGGCCAAGCAGCGAAAACAGAACACTGACATGTATATGCCTCTACCCGTGCCAGACTGCCCATGGCAAGACGTGAGTATGTACTTCATGCTTGGACTTCCAAAGACTATCAGGAAGCACGATTCTATATTTGCGGTTGTAGATTATTTTTCAAAGATGGCCTACTTCTTACCATGCAGTAAGACTTCTGATGCTTCTAAAATTGCTCAGATCTACTTTGACGGAGAGTTAAGCTGCATGGTTTATCCAAAGCCATTGTGTCGGATAGAGATGTCAAGTTCATGAGTTACTTTTGGAAAACTTTATGGCACAAGATGGGGACTAAGCTCAAATTTTTCACTGCTTTTCATCCCCAAACAGACGGTCAAACCGAGGTGGTTATTAGGAGCTTAGAAAATCTTCTAAGATGTCTAGCAAGTGAACATTTGCGGAATTGGGATCTCACCTTACCCACTGCTGAATTTGCATATGACTGTCATGTAATATGTCAATAGCATGACTCCATTTGAGGTAGTGCACGGTTGCAAACCTAGGAAGCTTATAGATCTTATTCCTACAACACAACATCCTAGAGTGTCTGAATCGACATCTGCATTTGCATCACATTTACATGATTTGCATAAAAAAATCAGTAAGAAAATTCAGGAAAGTAATGCTCAGTATAAATCCTATGCTGATTTGCACTGTAGGCACCTTGAATTTAAAGAGGGTCATTATGTAATGATTTAGTTTCGTCCGGAACGGTTCCCACCTGGAGCTGTTAAGAAATTAACTGCTCGTAGTGCTGGCCCTTTTAAAATCCTATAGAAAATTAATCCAAATGCTTATGTAATTGATTTACCTCCGGATTTCGAGATTAGTTCGATATTTAATATACCAGACTTGGTAGTTTATAAAGGTCCTCCTTTTAACCCTGATAATCTACTTGTGGATCTTGATGACCTACCCTCGAGCCTTTGTTTGAGAGAACCCACTTTTCCCCACTACCAACAACAATTGACACATTTTCAGCAGGACAAATTGATAGTATAAAAGATGATCAGATCATCTTTACTAGGGATGGTGGTTCAGACGATATTGGAAAGGTCGTTCAGAATCTGACGATACCTGGATTACCCGAGAAGACTTGCATCGCTTAGACCCAGATTTGTTAAAGTTCTATGTGAGTAATTTGGATCCATACTCGATGGGGTTGTGTTCTTTTCACCCCGGGAGTACTGATGGGGCATCACACCGGTTCCTCTACGTATATATCAACGTCGTCGTTATCGTGTCACATCGGCTCTACTTTGGGCCTGATTTTGAGCCCTAGTTGTTTACGAGTCAGTTGTTATTATTGGAGGATCGTATAATCCATATTTTATTCTGTTCGTTGTTTTTCGTTTGAGTCAAATCGGACTTCGTTTGAGTCAGTTCGAGGAGTCCTGATTAGGTCTAAGTTTATTGAGTCTTTTTTATTTCGTTTTGCTTTATTGAGTCCAATATTTAGTACTACATCAGTTACGTAGCGAAACTCTTTTCTATAAGAGTCTATTTAAAAGATTCAATTTGATGAATAAAACGTTATTGAATATTTGGATATAAAGCTTTACTTTTGGTTTTTGATTCAGTCTATTTTGATTGATTCAACTGGTAGTGAAACATAGATCCAGGTTGCGACCTGTGATCATATCCAAACCCTAAATTCCCTAATTTGGTATTTGATTCCACATCACATAGCATAAAAAACCAATAATCAATATCAATTAATATCCTAGAAGTCTAGAACTTACAATTTAGATAGGCGAAATGTAGAACTTACTGTCACCAATCCTTGATAACATGCCAAAAAATCCTAAACTCAAAAGTACTTAGCAATACTAACAGTGATTCCCCCATTAAACAAACATGTGAATTGCTAAATGTTCTTTTCTTTCTTTCTATTCTCTTCTTTCCTGGTCATTTTGACTTAAACTGCAGCTTTGGCTAAATTTGTGATTCCATTATTTTGCTGAAAACAACCATTTTCTTGTAGCGTTACGCCATTACCAATGTTTATGAAGTGAGGAGAAGAGAGAAGAGGAAGAGAAGACAAGCACAACAACAATGCAATAGAAGTACCACTAGTCAGCGGCCAAGAAAAGCGAGAAGGGAAGGAGAAGACAACGCAAGAGCAAACAGTAGCAGTGCCATCGACAACATAGAGAAACACAGGAGAGGGGAGAGGAGAGACTAGCGTGGTAGCAACAATAATGCCAGCGGCAGTGCGGAGCAACACATAGAAGAAGAAAAAAGAAAAGAAGAAGAGAAAGGAGAGGAGTTGGTGCTATGAGGAGGGGGCTTGGAGTTACTACTGTCAGGGCTTTGATTTGATGTCAATTTGGGGCTTGTATGTAGTTTTGATCATGGAATGAGGATTCAATCGATTCTGATAGCTGATTCGTATCGAAATCAGTCAGACCCGAGATGAAATTGGGTTGTAGAAATCGAACTTGGCTGAGACGGCTTTGAATTGGCCCGAAAAAATAGAATCACCCAGGATCGATAGATATCGACCGATTTCACCCACGGGCCAATTCGGACAGCCAACCAGTGAAGAGAGATGCTTGAGATCGAGGAGGCAGGGAATAATCGAGAGAGAGATCGATCTGAGGAGAGGGTGCCTGCGAGAGATCGGGATGGAGAGAGCAAACCAGGACATATTCGCGTTCGCTTGCCGGTTGATCCTAGCGGCCATCGCGTACTCGCAGCTGCCACTGCTCCTAACCCTGGATCCGATTGAGATCATTAGGGTTAGGTGGGAGAGGATATAAGTAAGTTGGTTTTGGGCTTGAATTTTAAGATTCAAACCCAAACCTATTTAACTTACTATAATGATACTCATATGTTAAATGAGTTATGGGCTTCCACATTCCATCCAAACCCAACTCGATAAACTTAATAGAGAGTTATATGTTTATCTAATGAATAAATTTACATTAAAACCCCTCAAGAATCTTATATTTGCCAAAAAAATACTAATAGTTAAATAATGAACCAACTCCGCATTCACTTAGGGCGTGTTTGGATTCATGAAAGTAGGAAGAAAATGGGAACTTGGAAAACTCATTTCCCACTTTTCTTGTTTGTTTTGAACCAGAAATGGGAAATGAAAAACCCTTTCGTTTTCCCTTTTTCCTACTCTTTTCCTTTTTACACCTCCTTTTACATTACCATTTCCCACTTCTAGGGTGCTACAATTAATTTTGTGGTCATGTAAATCTCACTTGTAATAAGTTGTAGCTTAATGCATTAAATTTTGATGTCATGTAAATCCTACTTGCGGTCCAATTACAGTTCAAAAACATCATTTCAGAAATAATATTTAATTTAATATTATTTTATGGTCAACTTTGTGGTCAGCTTTTCACTTTCACTTTTACATTACTAACCAAACACGAAAAATACAATATATTTTTTACTTACACTTTCACATTACAGCCAAACACCAGAAAATTTATTTTCACAAACCCAATTTTTCACTACACTTCCACATTTCCCACTTTCATTTTCTTCCCACTTTCATGAATCCAAACACGCCTTTAAATTCACTGGAGGTGAAATTTATTCAAGTTGGGGAGAATTGATGGGGATGAGGAAGCCATCAAAAGAGATGAAAAATGATTCTTCCTCAATATTTAGGATTTAAATTGCTACTTTTGAGTTAAATAATTAGTTAAAGTCATTAGGTATTTTTAAATATATTTTTGGGAGTTTTCTATATTTTTTTGGTTTTAGAGTCATTTAGTTAAGGTATGTTTGTAATTGTTTTAATTCCGACTAATATATATTCATATTAGGGTTTGATTAATGGATGGTGTGATATTGATTTTGTTGGATTAATGCATGCTATGAAAACTTTCCTTCATTGTTTATTAATGTATGATGCATTCTTGGGTGTGAAATCCGTTTATGTGTGATGTGAGATCTAGGGTGTGAAGTCTCTCATAAAAGAAGTGTACCTTCCTATCTTTCCTCTTTCTTTCTAGTTTTTTTTCTTGTTTTTGTTGCAAAACTCTAGGCAATAAAAATCCATTGATTTGCACTTATTTGAACCCTAATTAAAGCCTTAAACTAAAGCCTCTTATTGTTACTTTTCAGATTTGTCCAGATTTGAACCTGATCTAACCATCTATTATTTGTTCATTTTTTTACAAACAGTGGTGTGAAGGCGCTGCGAGCCTTGCGCGCGAGGTGCAAGGCGAAGCGTAGTATGTCCCTGCGCCCCACTGCAACAACCAGGCGCGCGTGCGGTGTCGCCTGGCACGAGGCGCGTGCCTCGCAGCGCTGCGAGGTTGTTGGGCGGGTTGGATCATAACCGGCTAATGAAGCGAGTAAACCGACCAGCTTTTGTTACATAAAAAGAAAAAAGAAAAAAGAAGAAAAAAAGAAGTCGAGTTTAGGGAACAACACCGGTGAGGGAGGAACCCGATCTCTCTCTCTCTCTCTCTCTCTCGCGAACGCCACTGGTCAGATCTCTCTCCTGACCAATGTTCTAATTGTCAGATGTCGGCCTAATGTCAAAAGGCAAAATATAATGTCAGATTATGGATATCAGGGAAATTTTGGGGATATTCGTTCAATTTTGGTGTCAAATTTGGAGATTATATATATCATATAGTATGTCATAAATGTCCTAAAAGACACATGTGATATATCAAGGCAATATATATTTAAACTATCTTGTTTAGGGTATACTTACCTCGACAACTTGCATTAATGCATGTTTTGACAAAGAAACCAGGACAACATGCTTTTAGTATGAATAGGAACCTTCAAAATATCTTGCAGCAAACTGAATAACCCATAACTAGATGCAAAAATAAATATAGAGTTGTAACTCCGTAAGTATAAGATCCAACCTTAATAACACCAAATGGTTGTAGAGTTGTACACTAATAAGTATACGATCCAACCTTCAATCTTTTGCACAGACTTGCACAAAACCTTATTACTAGGGGAAGGGACTTTGAAATTGACTCAGATACGGATCATCATCACTAATTCTTCTTACTGGGGGATGGACTTCGAAATTGGCTCAGACAAGGATCATCAGCACCAATTCTTCTTATTGGGAGAGGGATTTCGATATTGGCTCAGACCAGGATCATCATCACCAATTCTTCTTACTGGGGGTAGGGATTTCAAATTATGGGGGAAGGGGCATCAGATTGAAAGCCCGACATTCAAAATCACAAATGATAATATCAGTTCAAAACCATAACATACAACACCATAAACCCAAAAACGTAACATACAAAAAAACCCACAAAAACATTAGCCTCTTACAGAAAAAACATATGGCATGAAACATGCAGCAACCACAACAGAAGGACCTTTGTAATCTTCAACTGCGAAACTTTCACATCAGCTTTTGTGTATGGCTCAATAAATTCTTCATTGCCCACAACCGCAATACCTGAGGGTTGCTCTACAACGGAGCACCCAAACCCTATTAAAAACCTACAAAGTCAAACCACAAAGTCATCACAAACCAGTTATTCCCACATCATTGCCCAAAAATGCTTACACACAAGGAAAGAAGTACCTATTCAGAGGGTGTAGAGTTTGAGAGCGCAGCGCCGAGAGCCTGAGATCCAGAAGGCGTAAGCGAGTTCCAGACGGCGGCGCAGTGCAGAGGGTGATGGCCTGGGCCAGAGAGTGACATCTAGTCCCGAGAGACCGACAGAGATAGAGGGGATCTCCAGATCCAGTCAAATCTTTTGTTGTAGAAATAATAAAAATGGATCAATTGACGGAATAGAAAAATATGCAATCCAATATAATTAAATTTTGTTGTTGAAATAAAAAACTGTATCTAGTTCTAAATTTTGAGGTTAAATTAAAAAGAAAATGAAAATTAATTTAAGAAAATTAGGACTTGAAAATAAAAAATAGAACAAAATCATCAAAATGACAAAAAAAAGAAAAATTACCCAAAAAGGAAAATATTGCAGAACTTGCCTAAGTTGACTCGCCAGGTTGCGAGATCGCAACCTCGCCGAAGGTTTGGGAAGATGAGGGCGATTTGGGGAAGAAGAGAGCTAGAGAGTCGATTTGAGGAAGATGAGGTCGCGCGAGAGAGACCATCGATTTGGGGAAGACGAGATCGAGAGGTTGTCGATTTGGGGAAGACGAGGGCGAGGTGTCATCTATTTGGGGAAGATGAGGGCGATTCCTCATCTTTCTCTTCGATTTGGGGTTGCGAGTGTGCCCTAAAACCCCCGCTTCTCTTTTATATATACAACTGGGTCGGATGTTGGACTTGGGTTAATGGGTTCTAACCTTAAAAAAATACTAAAGCAAATGCAGCCGACATTTTAAAACCACAAAATCGGCTGAAATGTCGGAAATTTGCCGAAATTTCGGTAACATTAACCTCGTTTCGACATTTGAAATTGGGTAGATGATTTCATGTTGGCCACATGCAATTCTCAACATTTCGGTCGAAATTTTGAAATGTCAGCCGACATTTAAAACATTACTCCTGACGCTGCCCTCGACTTCGACGTTGGTTCGCTTTCTCTTGTCCATGTCTCATCTTTCAACTCTCTCTCTCCTCTCGACGCCATCTCTTATCTCTAGGCCTTCTCTCTGTCTTCATCTCTCTCTGTCTTTTTTAAGCTGAGAGACTGGATCTCTATCTGTCTCTATCTCTTTTTGTCTTTTTAAGCTGAGACTGGATCTCTATCTGTCTCCATCTCTTTCTGTCTTTTTTAAGCTGAGACCAGATCTCTCTCTGTCTTCATCTTTCTTTGTCTTTTTAAGCTGAGAGACTGGATCTCTCTCTGCGTCTCAATCTCTTTGTGTCTCTGTCTCTCTCTTTTTATTTTTACAAGTTATCATGAATAACTAATAATTTCATAACAAAGATTATCACAAATTACAAATTCATTACAAATTAATAATTTTACATATTATCATTACAAATTAATAATTATCATTACAAATTACAAGTTATCGTTACAAATATTGATTCTCTTCACAAAATACAAATTTAATATTTCATTACAAATTATCACTAATTATCATGAATAGTTAATAAAACAATTAGATGATCCAAACACTGCAAAAATATTGCATGATTTTTTTTTTTTGCCTTCAAGCTCTGGTTGTGAGCCTGCAAGAATTTGAGTCCATTAGAAATTTTATGACAAGGACAAACCATTATAAACTGATAATACAAGAATTAACAACCCAAAATAGTTGTGCCTCACTGTAGTGAGGAGTATCGCCTCGCTTGCGCTTTGCGTTTCATGCACATTTGGTCATTTGCGCCTCGCACTGCGCTTTGCACCTCGTCAGCACTAGCACTGTCTACAAACAACTTTAAATCAATTTCCTTATTCTCCACCTTCTATTCATCCCAAAATTCTCTGGAAAAGCCGTCTCAATTCAAATTTGCAGTTCAACAAATTTGAAACGAAGGAAAAAAAAAATCCAGTTTCTTTTTGTCTTGAGTCAAGTCCAAAGGCCTATTGGTACAAGGGAATAAGTTCACACTCTGGAGCAACATGATCGAGATAAGATTTGCCTAACTGTCATCTCACAAGGGAAATACCAACACTAGAGAAAGAGGAAGTTGTTACACTATGCCTCCTATAAATATATTTGAAGGTTTGGAGAAAGTTTCCCTATCACTAAATAATAGCCTATTTTTTCATTCCGATTGTGAGATGCTGACATTGTTGTTGATGCGTATGTCTTGCAACATTGAGCATGCGAACTTAAACACAGTGATGGTTTCATTAATGTATAGTGCAATGGCTTTATCCAATACAAGGCTATAACTTTCTGCATGAATGAGCATGATTTAAGCAAACCAACGTTGGACTACGGTCTTATCTCAGGAAAAAGAAAATGGAAAAGTGAGATAAAACCAGCATTTTGTTTAATGATTATGAGTTAGATTAACATCCAGAAAATTTCTCTATTTTTTCTCTTCAATTGTCATTACAATTTCTCAGTGCTACAGTTAAATGCTAAGGTTATGGATACTTCAGGATATTTTC
Organism: Agave tequilana; assembly: GCA_038442645.1. Lineage (NCBI taxonomy): Eukaryota > Viridiplantae > Streptophyta > Magnoliopsida > Asparagales > Asparagaceae > Agave > Agave tequilana. The sequence continues at coordinate 101,899 of JAVJIF010010080.1, read as the reverse complement.
TGCATGCGTTCTTATGCTAGCATCATACATGAGGATATTTTTATGCACATGCTTATGGCAGATCACTTTATAAGATTCATCAATGATGAGTGAGAATTCTTTCAAACCCTGATTTACATTTTTATCTTGCTGTGCATTAGAGCTTTGGAAGATGGTGACCTGTCACCCCCATGCATGAGTGACACTTTCAGATGTTGGGGAAGGTAGCACGTGCTGCATTATGTGCAATAGCTAGACAGCTTCGTTTGCGCAGCGAGTAAGAGTAGTTTTTGTGGCTTTTATATTGCAGTCTGCTCTTACTTGAATGACTTTTATCTGGTTGTGCCATTAAATGACAAGTCTTTTGCAGCATTTTCAACCATTTACTTGATGATACACCTTTGCCTGTGAATGAGGTCTCATCATCAGTGTTAGTTGCGACATATTCTAATGCTTTTGTACAGAGTGGCAAGGGCTCTATTGGAGGGAAGTCTTCGAATCATGAAGTTGAAAAGGGATTGTTGACATTAATAGCTTCCGACGATCCTACGATTCAGGTACTTTGATGCTCCTTTATCTTTATCCTCTTTGATATCATTTTTTAAGGTGTAGGCGTGAGGTTTCTTGCTTTTATTTTTCTATAACTTGTTTAGTCAGTTTATTTAAGGAATATTGCTTATGTGCGTCTAAAATGACATGATTATGCCATTGTTTTTCTATTTTTGTGATCCTCATATTCTTTTATATCCTTCTGGCACATCTTTTGGTAGGTATGTGACCCAAGTGGTCGGTGGTACGTAGCACAAGGGTGTTCTTGTCCTGGAGATCTTTTGTTGCTTACAGGTAGGGCACTGAGTTATGCTACTGCTGGTCTTCGCCCTGCTGCTTCATATAGGACTGCAACTGACTATTATTCGGTGAACTTTACTGCTGGAAGGTTTGGATTTATTCAAGTCTCCTATTCCCTCTGCAGTACCGAAATTAGAATCCATAATTTTAGACACTAATGAACTGATTAACACTTTCTTTCTTTCTGCAGGGCATCATTAGCATTCAGGCTCATGCCTCAAGCAAATGCTGTATTGGACTGTTCTCCAATTGCAGCAGCTGGGCATGTAATTCGGCAAAGTTATCCGCCCATCTGTGTAAGCCAGTTTATGGATGACTTGTCTGCTGAAGAAGACATAATGTGCAACCTTCCCAACAACACAAACGTGAGTTTAGCATTTTTCAGTCTGCAAACAAAAATGGGGTCAATGTTTTGAGATTTTAATGAAATACAATAGGATAGATGAAAGTGCAGTTGGCTGATTTAACTTTTTATCATTTTTCCGGCTCATTTCTGGAACTGTTAATTTGCATTTTTATTAGATAAAATATTGAAAAAATCTAGTAACTGTAGATCATGGTTTCAAATATCGCCGAATCTGAGATATATTGGCAATATCGTATCAGGTTTTTTAGGTACCTAATACAATGTCAACCCTATAATATCAGTCGATGTTACTGATATGGACGATATTTCTGATATCAACACCCAATATTGCTGATATTGATATTAAAACCCATTAACTGATAGTGATTCATACCGTGATTTTAAACCATGGTGTAGATCTGGTTGCCAAAGGGATATTTACTGATAAACACCTAATTTTTTGCCATGGACGCATGAATTATACACACTTTCAGTTTGATCGTTTTAAAATTTTATTCAATTAGTTTAGCTTATGCTGTAGTATTTAATGCTTGCAGCAACTTTGAGCCTATTAGATGAGATAACAAAGCAGACCATTGTATATCATGAATTGTAAGATTTGTTTTCTAAAGTTGTCTACTTTCTCAAATAGTTATACATTTTTCTGATTCAACCTTGTACTTCACAATCTGAGTTTACTGCTCAATGCTAGGAACCATTTTATGTAAAAATGTCATGGTAGCCTTGCTGTTGTATCAATGCCATTGATTTATGAACTTCTCTAAATTCTCTCTACCTACGCTAGCTATTTGTCTGTTAAGAAAAACTGTTGCATATTTTGGGCAATGCAAAGTAAAACAAAAACTAAATAATGAACCACAAGTTGTCATTAACCAATTTGTCAAATGCTAATTCAATTCTGGACATTCCTAATACAAGGGCCTAAGTAGCAATTTAGCAATTTCCTCTCTTCTGAATGAAATCATTTCTTGAGATTATATCTTGTGCCCTTAAAAGAGTTTTGGTTAGAATTTTATGGATCTGTTTGGTCAAGTAGGTTTTTCTAAACCATCTTGATCCGTAGTTTTGATCCATAGTTCACGTTTGGATATGATGCTAGACCTTGGTATCCTTCAGAAGTTGGGCCTATAGTGTGTAAGACAAGAAAGGGTATTGTTGTAATCTTGTGTTTATATATTATCTTTATAAATGAGAGACTAATTTCCATTTAGGTTTGCATCTATTTTTCAAACCCTAATATGGTACCAGAGCAATAATAATACGAGAATTTTTTTGCTCACAGCGCTCGTAGGACGAAGGTGGGCCCCACCCAAAACCAACGGCTCACCGCGCTCGTGGTGAGCGCGGTGAGCGAAACGCGGCGAGCAAAAAATTTCTCATAACAATACCATCTTCTACCTCGCTCTTTCCATAAACCCTTACTCTAGTGTCTCATCAACCACCATCTCTACACCTCTCAATCACCTCTGTTGCCACCTCTGTAATATCGTTCACCAATGTGCTCTGTCGACACCACTTCGACCACTCTGCCTTCACTTCTCTGCGCCACCGTCACCATTTCATCTATTCAAAACCCAACAGCCTCCTCTAGCTTCCAATACCCAACCGACCCCTCCTTTGGCTCCCAAATCCATCATCACCTGTATCATCTACAGCTTCCATGGTTCAAAGTCGCGGTCTCGGCTGCCGACTCGGCGGGCATTGAGAGATCAGTTGCTGCGTTTTAGAGCCGGTTCGGGCGATACACGAAAAACACTATATATAACACTCAAAAAATACTGAATAAATTATGACAAATCTTAAAAAATGTAGACATCAATATTTATATGATACATGTCCAAAACATATCACTTAGTACACTCAACGTAAAGAGAGGGGGACTCAGTCTCAGTCTCTGTTTCTCTGTGTCACTCTCTCTCTCACTCACTATCTGTCTCTCTCTGTCTCACTCTCTCTTTCTCAATTTCTCTTTTTCTCCCTCCCTCCCTCTCTCTCTCTCACCTTCTCTGTCCCAATCTCTCTCACACACTCTTTCCCTCCGTCACTCGGGACAAAGAGGGAAAGAGATCGGGAGCCGGAGAGAGATCAGGTGAGAGATGGGAGATGAGGGGAGAGAGATCGGAGAGAGGCAGTGACGACGATCGGGCTGGCGAGTGGGGAAGACGACGATGACGAGCTGGGAAGATGACGACAACTCCGGCGGGCGGGGAAGACGATGACGACGATCGTTAGGTTTTCGTTTTTTTTTTCTTTTTTTCCTTTTTAACTCGCTGCTCTGAGCTTCGATTTCTGACCGACTCGGCCGAGTCAACTCGAGTTGCATCAGGAGTCGGCCCCGAGTCGGTCAAAAATCGAAGCCGAGGGCATCTCAGTCTCGTTGCAACGCCCGCCGAGTCAGAGACGAGTCGGTCGAGTCATCTCCGACTCGGTCAATACTTCGAACCCAGACTGCTGCTGCCACTGACCGCGGTTTTCTGATTATATCGCCGACTGCAACTGCCGACTGCATCTACATCAAAACTCCGAAGTTGTGATAAGGGTTGAGGGTAATAATTTCATATTCTAACATTACCCTTTACTTTGTATTTCTATACATTTATTAGATTGATTAGTGTGATATAGGAGTTTTTTAATGGTCTATTATTGCCAAGTAAAATGCTAAGTTCTTATATGGGAGCAAGGCTCATTCATCTTAATCTGCATGAAGAATTTATGGAGATTAAGGTCAAAATAATAGTCAAAACTAGAATGAAGTACATGCATAAGGAACCTGGTAGTCTTGGATGGATCTTCAAAAGAAGGGTGAAAAAATAGTAAGAAATTTTGCATGCAAATCATAGAAAAGAATTAGACAAGCTTGGCTTCACTGAGAATGTACTTGCTAGAATATCTTTTTATTGGCTTCACTACATATCAAATAACTTTATTTTATTGGAATTTTTGAAGCATTTAGATGGTAGTTTTTTAGGCCCAATACATATACCAATTATTACTTTTTATTGCATGCTTAGTACGCTTTTCTGCCGGTATATTATTGTTCAACTTTTTGTTAGCACAACTATATTCACAACTACTACATAATATTTCTTTGTTTTATACAATAACAACTATTTTAACTATTACAATAGGCTAATCGTCTCATTTCGTATGTGGAATCTAACTCATATGTTCTTGTATCTTGCCTCTTACTAGAGCTTCCATCTGATGTAGCATTTCTCAATAATAAATATATTAAACTAAATGTGTATGAGCACATTTTGATTGACAGTCTTTCCAAATTTTAACAATCCAGGAATCTCCAAGCAATCTTGTTAGGGAATTGTCACTGAGGAGCGTCCTCTCTGATCCCTTATCGTAAGTTCTGGTTTCTCATGTTTTCCATATATTAGCATTGCACACTCACAGAGAAACTTTCCATTAGTTTTTGGAGAAATACTTAATACCTTTCTACCCATTGACATGGTTTAAGGTCTCTGTGCACATCAAGCAGGACCTTTAGATAAACCAGCCTGTATTTTGGGAGGGAGCTAATAGTACAAAAGCCATCATGTGATTTCTCCTCCAATTTTTGTCGAACATATAGTATTTTATAGAAGGGGAGAGGGTGGCAGTTCTTCCACTTCTCCTCCTCTCTTATTTTCCCTTTTAACAGAACTCTTGTTTCTTTGCTTCTATCAAACCCATTAAGTAAGCCCATTAGAGCCATCTTTCTTTCTCTCATCGTCATATGTTGTAGTAGATTCCTACCACGTGATGAGATGTTGATGAGGAGAATTATGAAACTTTTTTTTATTAATCTGGTCATCTGGTGTTCTTTCTAGCTATTTTCCTGGTATTCTTTCTGAGTTATGTCCTAAGGCCATTGCAGACTCTTGCATTGAAGAGATATCAGTTGCATTTTGATTACGAGAGCAAGTCTGGTTAGCTCCTTCAAAACTGAACTTTATGGTGAAAATCTACCACACCAACTTGATGAAGGGACTCAGTTAGCTGATCAAAGGAAGCTACCCCTTAGAAAGGTCAAATGAAGGTTGGGATGAAAACAAGACAAGTTGCATGGAGATTGGAACTACAAGCGTGTTGCAAACACCCTTCATTTGGAAGGGGTTCAAAAAGACCTTGAATGATACTCTGTTGCTAAAATGCTAAGTTAAAACCTGGATCAAAGGGTGACTCTTCTTGTTTAGATCGGACCTGCATATATGCATCCCTGGTAGTAGTCTGTTGCTCAGAATTCGGTTCAAGAATAAATACAAACAGAATATGCTCAGAATTTGGTTGAGTAATAACTACAAATATCTCATGTGCTTTGTTTAGACATGCAAATCCATCTGACAAGCATATATGATATAACAGAATGTGTACAGGTGAAAAATAAAATTCTCATTTATTAAATATGTGGAGCATCTGATAATTGTTTCAACAATTCAGATTACATTTCCAATGGAAAAGGAAAAAGGTAAATATATAATTACACGCAATATTCTTGATCCTTTCCTTTTTTTCTTGATGTGTCCTCCCTTTCTTCTTTCTTCTTGATCATGCTCTTAGCCCATGTCCTGAATGTGATTCACTGCCTCTCAGGCGCTACCAAGCAGTCACTGGTTCTCTCAGGTGCTGCTCTAGTTGTTAAGGCTTGGTGAGAAATTGATGGCCGTTCTTGGGGTTGGCAAGAAAGTGAATGAGAGGGCGACGAGGAAGAGAATCAAGGTCCCGAGGATGTGTGTGTGAGCGGTAGATTTCAGTTAGAGGGTGAGGGCAGAAACAGGGGTGGGTAAAGGAGAGGAGCCAACTTAGAAAAAGACAATTTATCTCAATTCAATAAACTAAATATTTAATTGATGACTTTTGAACCAAAACAACCACATAAAAAACAAACAGGTTTCTCTAAAAGGTTCTACTCAATGTGCACAGAGATTTAAGCATATCAATGGATAGAAAATTCTTGAGTATTCCACCAAAAAATCAATGGAAAGTTTGTAGTTCAACTCATGCATATTTGTATATACGTATGCACATAGAATTTGATTTGCTTGTTAAAAGTTCTAACTTCGCAAATCAAGATGAAACCAATGATCCATGCATACATGATTTCTGTAAATGGTGGGATTATTTGACAGTTTGCATGCTTTTACTGTTCCAATTTTTAAAAGTAAAGCAAAGGTAACAAGTGGATCAATATCTTTAATGCCAAAATAAGTAATCCTTTAGATGACTAGGTATGTTTTTGATTCAACTGGACATTCAGTGTTATGCCATTGTACATTTCTCGTCCCGTTCTTAGAGTATGATCCACCATACTTTGATAGATTAATTATCTTTTCGCATGCTTTTGCAGCCACGGGTCTTTTGAGTTTTATAATATACATATCAAATATGATAACTGTAATTGGAAAACACTAGGATTAGTTCCTCACGTGTCGGAGCAACCCGTTTTGTATTCATGTAAGTTGATGGACTCGTAATATAATTTCTGAAGTAATGGTAAATTACTCAATTGTTGCCGGATTGAGTACAGATTTCAGTCTATATTTGTATTTCATTTTCATTTTTTTTTGTGTGCTTTGTTCCAATTGGAAATAGTTAGAGTGTGTAAGGATATTCTTGTATTTTTCTATTTATTCATCGTCTGTATAAAGAGGCAACCTCGATCTAGGATTAGCCATCTGCTATTCTCTAAAACCTAGCATCGTATCGCATAGATCCTTCTTTCATCACCACTTGCGCCTCCCTCAACCCCCATCACCGTCTTCTTCAAAATCTTACTCGTCGCCCATCTACACCAACTTCTTCTTATCTTTTTTTTTTTTTCCCTTTTTCCTCTTTTTTCTTCAGATCTTCTGATTTGAATGTAAGTTTGCCCAAAAAAAGGGTTATTGTTCATGTGAATAGTAACCGCGGGTATTAGTCATAGTGAACAGTAATCACTGGTACATGTCTTGTTCATCTCCTCCATAAAAAAAAAAGAAACCTAGCCGCCGTCAAGTTTCAAAATCCTAGATGTCTCCGTGCTCCAAAACCTGAGCCGTCATTAATTGTTGCCCCCTCTACTGTCTTTCGTCATCAACTGTTCCTGCTGTTGACTCATTAGATGGTGATGCCGTCTATTACTGTTGTTGTTGATTAATTTTAGTATCAATGCTACAATTATTGTCATCTATTGCTACTGAGTATTGAGTTTGAGGATATGTCAAAACCTTTACTTTATTGAGTTGAGGATCTCAAAGATCTCTATTTTTTTACTAAGTTTGGGAATATCTAAATAATAATTCTATTAAAGGAGATGATTACGATTTTTGTGCAGTCTTTGTCACTCAAATTCAGTTCGATTCGGTTTGCAGCTTCGATCTCAACATCAATGATTTAACAAATTGGCATCAAAGTTAGGAATTGAGTACTTATTATTCAATAATTTCATTATTTATTTGCTTCTCAGTTTCTTTGCTAGAAAAGCTTTGTTTAGGTAGTTTTTATCTAGCCTCTATAATAAGCTGGGCATGATTGATATCTATGCTCTAGTTGGGGGGAGTATTTGAGTAAGGGTAATCTTGTATTTTTTATTTATTCCTCATCTATATAAAGAGAGGCAACCCCATTTTTGGGTTATGCCGCCATTCTCAACACAAGTAATTTGAACCATCCTCTCTCTCTCTCTCTCTCTCTCTGTGTGTGTGTGTGTGTGTGTGTGTGTGTGTGGTGTCTCGTTTAATAATTTTCTTAGACCATTTTCCTTTTTTGTCACCTAATTGATTACAATGCTTCCCATCCCTTGATGTTGCAGTTGTTACTAATCTATGGAATTCTTCAGATAGTGAACTGCCCATTAGAAGTCATTTTATTCCATACAATTAGAGAACCCTTAGTTATTATTTCTTAGTCCTTCAATGCCAAAACATTATTTGCTGTTACTTAAAACTGGAGACTATCTTTTTGTATCCTCTTGTTTCTGACAATTTCAACTCAACAGTTCACCACCAGGAGGTCTGTATTTATGTCGCTATCCTAACGATTCTAGTCTATAGCAGTCTTCTAATGACATCCCTCCTATGATCTTTTTTAAGATCTTAAAGAAAAGAAAATACAGCCTGAATTGAATATGTAGATGCACATGTGTGCATGCATGTCTGATGCAACAGTTTTCTATTTAGATTATGGTCACATGGTGACTGAGCATCAAGCTTATCTCACTTTTGCTTCATTTCTGAGTGCATTTTCCAAGAATTACTAAGCTATGAAGAAGTATATATTTTAATATGCTGCTGCGAACATGATAAGACCTTTATTGATGTGCTGTGATATTATATTTTTCAGTGGGGCATTCCTCGAAGATGCTATGGTCGTATCATGTGGTCATTCATTTGGGGGTCACATGCTGAAGAAAGTCTTGGACATGGTATGCATAGGACCTGTACCTTATTTTGTTTGATTATTTTTCTGACAGAATTTCTCAGATCTTTCATATTTAATTAAATTAGTGTGGATTCATATGATATTTCCAATTTAAATAAAGTTTTTAGTTATTCCAGTAGTTGGTTTAGGGGAGAAGTCTAGTCAAGGCTTCAAGGAAAACAGGGGAGATGACTTTGTCAAGGACTTGGGATTATTATAATCCTCCTCAAAATAGGCAATTTGAGAAATAGGCAATTTGAAAGAGAGCTTCGGAAAATCAAGTTTTAAAATGCAAGAAAAAGGTTAACAAAGCAAAAAATACTTTTAATGGAGGAAAGAAATTGGCTCAAAGAGCTGACTTTAAAGGACCTCAGTTGATGAATGTGGCTTTACTGCAGAAGTTCTCTGGCAAATTTGGATTAAGGAATATTGGCCATTCGTTTCCAATCTTAGATCTTTGTTACAAGTATTAAGTTAGCGCTAACTCTTGCCACTTCTCAATGCTATTTCCCAGTACTTCAGAAGTGGAAACATGCTTGTTTTTATATTGTATCCTTTGGGATTTATGAAATTATTAGATATAATGCATATTTGTTCTTTTTTTAAGGAGTCTTTGTAAAGAGATATATTACTTTGTTCTTTGATATTCAGGGCAGATGTACCCTCTGTAACACAGAAATAGAGACAAGCTCAGACTCCTTAATCCCTAACCTTGGTACACGCTAATATGGTGAAAATTATTTGAATTTTGCTTGATTTGTGTGTTTTCTTGTTCCCACTTATGATTAATAGTACTGGATTCTCTTATAGCTTTGAGAGCTGCTGCTACAGCAGTTAAGAATGAGGATGACAGAAGACTCTTCCATAATGCCGCTCTCCGGAAGCGGAGAAAAGAGGTGAGTGAACAAAGGGAACCTTATTGCAACCTTATTGCTTCTTTATGACTTCTTTTTTTATTTTATTTTCTTGCCTATTGTGTTAAAGAGCCCCAGGAAAGTGCTTTTCGAAACCTTATTTGCAAAGCTGGTGGTTTTTTTGATTACTTTGAGCTCCTTTCTTTACCTCATTGAATAATTTTTTTCCTTCGATTTGTTCAAGGAAAATGGGGAAATTTCTGCCGATGGTGACAGTCCTAGACAACTAAAAGGAGTTCAGTATCCATTTGCAGTGAACGAGAAAGTTCTGATCAAGGTAATTTTTTTTTAAATGAAGCTTTTTCTAGTGACAAACTGCTTTTAGGGCTGTGTGATATTTTTCTTTGAAAAGAGGCAGTTTAAAAGTGGGAAATACCATGCAGGGAAACAGGAGAACTCCTGATAAATTTGTTGGAAGACAAGCAGTGATCACATCCCAATGTTTGAATGGCTGGTGAGTTTTGAATAACATTTGAGTTATCCTCTTTTTTTTCTTTTTCTTTTTTGTTTTTTTTCTCATGTTATTATCAAAACAGTCATACTTGGCCTTATGGAAAGGAACTGATGAAAAAGAACCACTATGATGGTAGTCATGTTCACATGTGCGTGTATACACCACCCACACACACCCAAACACCACCACCACATACGACTCATAACAAGGTTGCATGCGCTGGCACCGCAGCATGCTGTTTGGATGTTGGTCTTTTTTTTTTTTGGGTTTCATTTTTCTCTTTGCGACATTTTATTTTGGATTATCGGATCTAACGGGGATTTCAAACAACAATATCATAATTTTGCAATCTCAAGCATTTCAAAAGGAAAAGTGTCAAGCTAAAAGACTTGCTTAGATCAGTGCTTCACCAAGGTATCTGCCTAGTTGGCTGCCTGATTTGGCTCTATAAATATGTGTCAGACCATTGTTGAAGCTCAAGGAGCATCAAACTACCGCATGTAGCAGGCAAGTACCATTGTCAATAGCAAGTTTCTCAAGAACGAAAATAATGTTGAGAGAGTCCCCTTCAATCAACAATTACAACAATGAAGCTTGGAGGACCGTGGAGCTCTCTCACACTTCTCTATGGTCCATTCACTGTCACTTCAAAGAGAGGAGTCAGTTCCCGCTGCAACTAAATACCCTATTTTGTTTTGCGCAGTGAGTCCAGCACTCCCTTACCTGTAGAAGTGGTAGACTATTTGCAACACCTTCAAAAGCAGTCCTTCCCCATAGTAAAAGGGTAGTGTTCCACCTCACTTTTTAAAATAAAACAACTTTCTTACTACAGTCTTGATGCCCGACTCATCAATCTATCTTATGCCAATTCCCAATAGAACCTCTACACCGTTCTCTGAACTGCTCCTTTACAAGAAGCATGACTGTACTAACAATCCCCTGCACTGAATCTTGATGTTGCTAAAAATTCTAGCTATTTGAATCCTTACGGAGTCCAAGCTTATATGGATAGTTGATTTTCTCAATTCCTAATGAATTCCCTGCACGCGGCTGATGCCAATAAATCGACTCCCCCATCATCTTTGCAACTTTCCCGAATGTCGGATGACTTTGATAGTCCCAAGTAAGATGGTTTTTAATACTCCTCTTGCTGGGTATCTACGGTATGTTGCTCAAACTGGAATCCTTTAGAAACATTTGCAATGTAAAGGCTTATAATCTGACACCGGAGTGTGGAGAAGCATTGTGCTGCCTTCGCTGTAATACTCGTGATTGGCTTCCCTTGGTGCTGTGTTTGATCTGGCAAATCTCTACTTGGGATTGGCACAGCCATGACTCACTCTGGAAAATCACACCAAACATTTGACTTTAGTAGCATTCCAACTTCTATTGTCATCCGGCATCTTCAAAGTCAACAGTATCAGTAGTGAAAAGAGCTGACAGTCCTGATCTAAGGCAATAGTCAACAATTCTGACGGTGCAAAAATCATGCTCAAAGGCAATTCTTTGGAGGAGCTTAGATTCGAAGGAGTTACTTTAGCTGGAAAGTGAGCATTCTTCCTTGAGCCAGCTATCCTTTTGTGGATGTGTAGCAATGGCTTACTCATTCCAAGGCAATCTTTTCTACCATTAATACACCATGATACTTTGAAGGAAAATAACCATCCGTAACTGATGTAAAACAGGATCGCAATCACCTTCGAATACAAATAAAAAAAGAAAACTAGGGTTTACAAGAAATAAAATGAAAAAAGAGATTAGGGTTGGAGAAATAACCAGATAACTTTGGGCTTCGCGCCCCTTACGCGGGCTTCACACCCCTTGCACCACGGGCTTCACACCCAATCTCAAGAACCCAAGAGCTCTGAAATTTTAACTGAAAAAGTTTTATTTAATCATTGTCTGTTTATTCATTGAGTTGAGCCTCTTATATAGGCTCTTACAAAGTGAATTTCCCCATCACAACCGATGTGGGACTAAGTTTTATAATAAAAGAAAATGCTAAACTCAAAAATAGACTAAGGCATAAAAAGATAATTAGTACTGGTGTGATGTCCTCATCATTTCCCTCGGGGTGGGAGAGAGTCGACCCTGTCGAGTGAGGACACCTCTCATGAAGCATCTCAATCGGGCCATGGTAGTGGCCGTGACAGTGGCACTAATGCATCACATCGAGACCAAGGTGGTGGAGGTGGAACTGGTCTCCGTGTCGGAGCGATAAAAGATAACAGCTTGATCAAGACACCAATAGCAGACTGAGGCACGTCATCCATGATGAAAACTGAACAGATTGCACTTTGCACCATAAGTACCCTAATCATTTGTGAGCCTGGCTCCTGTAGACATACCTGCAATGGGTCGTACACCTCAGGCGATCTCAAAAAAAATGATACACTCATAGCTGCCAACGGTGGTACTAGCTTCAAAGTAGGCTCCGCTAGAACATCTACAAGGGTCTCAACAGGGAGACCTTCAACTTCCATAGGCTGTGGGGAAACCTCTTCTTGCTGTGACACCGACTCAGCAAAAACTTCTGGTCTTGGCTCTGGCTTATCATCAACTTCTGGCTTTGGCTCTAGATCGTCATCAATTTCTGGCTCTGATTCTGGATTGTCAACAGCCTTTATCGCCTTGCTTTCTAGCATCTTAACCATGCCAGCGAGGATCTTACATTCAACAATCAAATCGCTGAATTGTGGCCCCTCGAGGTGTGGAGCATACCGGGCACGAAGAAGTTCTTGTAAGATAAGCCAATCTCGACAGTCGATATGATTGTCTTCCCATCACCAATAAGCTTCTCCAGCTAACTTAATTTGGGCATAATGACACTTCTGCGCAGGTGTCAAGGAGAAATATCTGAAGAAATTCTCAAGATGGTTTTCCCACTTTTCGTACCCATCTTGATCATAAAAACCCCGAAAATACGGGAGAGCTGCATACATATCCCTTTCAACCTCCTTTCATCCCCATCAGTATAAATGTATTTGCCACAAAAGTAAAATCCCATGAATAAAACTTAATGCATAAAGATCAGAGGTTACCCAATAAATCGGTAGCTCGAATTGGACTCAAATTGGGCTGAAGATGTGTCAGAATACTGATTCTCTGCTGTGGAACAGTACTGGTGCCAAATACGAGCTCGTGGAGGTCAGATCTGTTGCTCAAGTGCTATGAAATCTTTGTAATGGCTTCGGGGCTCAGTCACGAACCCAACGCTTCGAACAGAACTCAAAACAGACTCCGAACGGGCGAGGAGAAACAGACTCCGGACTGGTTGGGGTGGGAGATGGGCAATTACTGGGCGGTTACTGTTCACTGTGAACAGTAACCGGATGAACAGTAATTACTGTTCACGGTGAACAGTAACCTTTTTTTTTTTTTAAAATTCCTTTTTTTTGTTTTTTCCCCTATCTTTTTCTTTTCTGTTTTTTCTGTTTTTTCTTTTCTGTTTTTCTGTTTTTTTTTCCTGTTTTTCTTTTCTCTTTTTTTTTCAAAGTAAATCTAGATCAAAATGTAACAGTAATCGATTTTTTTTTTTTACAAAGTAGATCTAAATAGATCTAAATATAGATTTAGATCTAGATCTAACAATAATCGAATTTTTTTTGCAAAGTAGATCCAGATCTAGAGATCCAGATCTAGATTTAGGATTTGGGGAAGAGAAAAAATTCGAAGGGGATTGGGACCAAAGCTCTGATACCAAATTGATGTAAAACAGGATCGCAATCACCTTCGAATACAAATAAAAAAAGAAAACTAGGGTTTACAAGAAATAAAATGAAAAAAGAGATTAGGGTTGGAGAAATAACCAGATAACTTTGGGCTTCGCGCCCCTTACGCGGGCTTCACACCCCTTGCACCACGGGCTTCACACCCAATCTCAAGAACTCAAGAGCTCTAAAATTTAACTGAAAAAAGTTTTATTTAATTATTGTCTGTTTATTCATTGAGTTGAGCCTCTTTATATAGGCTCTTACAAAGTGAATTTCCCCATCACAACCGATGTGGGGCTAAGTTTTATAATAAAAGAAAAGGCTAAACTCAAAAATAGACTAAGGCATAAAAAGATAATTAGTACTGGTGTGATGTCCCCATCAGTAACATTCAACACTTAAGTGTATTTGATGAGTGGTGTCTGTGATGTACCTTCTCACCAAGAAAGTTTCAAAATTCTGGGAAAATAACAGTCTCCCTGCTCACACAGTATGAGACCTCAATTTAATCAAGGCTGGACTTGAAGAATAAGAAATCATTCATGAAATCCAATGGTAGCATATCTTCTGCTGTAAAATCCCAATACATCTTGTCCGAGTCTTTTTCCCTATCCAACTTCACTGCCACATAATTAGCACTCGTGCAAAATTATATTTTGTAGTTGTGTAATCTCTTACGATAAAACTAATAATTTTAGTAGCAGTATCTGGTATGGTGTGTTTTGATACCAAACATGGAGAAAATTTGTTTAAATCGGCATGAACAACATAATAAGTTAAATTCATAACACTTTAAATCACACTCCCAATTCTTACTCCCACTCCGACATCTCATGTAGTTAAATCACATGCCTACCACCCCACCTCTCCACATCTCTTGAAACCAAGGACAATCTTGAAATTTCCTAAATCAATTGGATAAAGATGATAATCAACATTCAACAATTGGGCTAACATTTACTCCTATGAAGCAAAAATTGTCCTCAGATTCAACCACAGAAAGAAAATCAATGCTCAGATCAACACATCCTAAGAGTATCTTGGAAAATTTTCAAACTAGTGCCAATTTCAAGAATTGCCTCTACGACATATGCAAACAGTAAGTAATTAAGATTGATATTCCATTGATAATAAGGAAAAGGTAAATTCCCTTGAGGGTCACTAGGTTTCCAAATTATCTTAATATCACATGCATGACACCATGTAATACAATGCAATTATCTGCCATGAGGGATAGAGAGGAAATTTGGGAGTTCATGGAGAGGGTCATTAGGGTCCAAAATTATCTCAATTATACATGCATGACACCAAATAAGACAATGCAAATTAATTTCTATGAAGGACAATGAAGGAAAGAAAACTTTATGAAGGTCCACTAGGGTACAAAATTTGATGACTCATGCATGCACCAAGACAATTGTTATTTCCTAGAGAACTCGGGGGTAAAATTGGGATAGAAGGTTAGAAAGCATTTTGGGAATATTCTTTGATCTTTCGAAACATTTATATGGTATGCAAACATGGATAGAAAATATGTATAAATTGATATGAACAACATAATAAGTCACAATTATAACACTTTAAATCGCACCGGCATTCCGATGTAAAACATAAGAATCACAATCACCTTCAAACTAAAAATTGAAAATTAGGGTTTTTAAAAAAAGAGTTAGGAATTGGATAGAGTTTTGGGCTTCACACCCAAAACTCAAGATAATAATATCAAGAAATTTTAACTGAGAAATTTCAATCATTCAATAATTAATTCAAAGAGAAGTCTTGAGGGCCTATTTATAGGCTTTAAAAAGTGCATCTATAGAAAATAACGATGTACTAAACGTTCACACAAAAGAAAACCACTAAATTCAGCAAAATAAACTAAGAATAAAACAACTAAAGCCAAAGGAAGGCATCACATCGTCTTCTAGAATAGACTCGATCAAACAGTCGTCTCAGCAGCGTGATGTCCTCATGATTTTCCTCGGGGTGGGAAAAACTCGACCTGTCAAGTGTGTATTGGGAAGTTGTTGCTAGTTGTGGTAATGCTCCAGTAGGTCGGGATCAAGCCGTCTGAGATCATTCTCAGTAATCCAAGAATTTTCTAATTCGGACATTCCTTTCCACTTAACAAGATAATATTGTGTTCCTCCATCTCTAGTAGAGACAATTTGATCATCCAAAACAGAATCTATATTTCTTCTGCATGAGATAATTTTGAAGGAAGTGAAGGTAGTGGGGGCTCTTAGAAAGAAGGTTTTGAGTAGGTTCATCCATAAATAGATCAAAAAGGGTATCAAAAGTACCTCTATATGGAACCAAATCATCAACATTAAAAGTTCAACTAATGCCAAAATCCGTTGGGAGGTCCATCACATAAGCATTTGAATTAATGCTCTTGAGGATTTGAAAAGGTCCTACGCTTTATACGTGCAATTTCTTCACGATTTTCGGAGGAAATCGTTCGGGTCTCAGGCGAACGATTACATAGTCACTGACATTAAATGTCTTTAATCTATGGTGTAAATCAGCAAAAACTTTATAATCAATTTTATTTTTCATTATTTTGTCTCTGATTTCTCCATGTAATCCACGTATATGAGATGTGAATGCAGATGCAGAGTCTGATACCACATAATGAGATGAGCCATGAGAACTAAATCAATTGGCTGCCTAGGTTGAAAACAAGTTACAATCTCAAATGAGCTAAGACCTGTATCCTATTTACAGAGCTATTGTATGTAAACGGACCATAGGCAAGATTAGATCCCAAGTTTTTTTTAATTTTCCCCAATGAGACAACTAAGAAAATTTCCTAAGGTCCTATTGACTATGCCAGTTTGTCCATCTGTGAGTGAAAGGCCGTTGACAATTTCAGTTTGGTTCTCATCTTTTGCCATAGTGTTCGCAAAAAATAGCTAACAAATTTAACATCTCTATCTGACACTTGGGCAACCCATGCAGCTTGACAACATGATCAAGAAAAAGGCAACTACAAGAGATGCATCTGAAGTTTTTCGGAACACGGAATAAAGTCAGCCATCTTGGAGAATCTGTCAATCACTTATAGGATAAAGTCATGTCTCTTCTGTGTTTTTAATAATCTTAATATCAAATTTAAGCTCACGTCTTGCCAAAGGCAACTTGGTACAAGGAGGGGAATGTAAGGACCGACAACCTGTTTTTTTGTTTTGGCTAGTTGACAAGTGCGACACTGACAACAATCTTAGCAATCTCTCTCTTCAACCTCGGCCAGTAGAATCTATGTCAATAGCCTCAATCGTCTTGTTCTGGCCGAAGTGTTTAGCCAGACCTCCAGCATGCAATTCCCAAGAGAGAATTCCTGAGGGACATACAGGGAATACATAACTTACATAATCTAAATAAATAGCAGTCATGTAACATAAATTCGTCCATTTCTCGAGTAGGGCTGTCCCATAACATGATATATATTTCTGCAAAATCGGGACATAACTCATACTCCTCTCTCAATCTTTCAAATCCTGTCACTTTTGCTTTCAAAGCTATCAATATCATCACTCATCGACTGAGCGCATCAACGATTTTGTTCTCACTCTCGCTTTGTACTTAAGGACAAATGTGTAATCCTGAAAAAACTTTGCCCACTTGTTATGTCTTGCATTTAGACTCTTCTTGGAGTTGAGATATTTTTGCGTCTCATGATTCGAATACAGTACAAACTCCTGTGATAGCAGATAATGTCGCCAGTAGCTTAAAGCTTGCACAACCGCATAAAATTTCTTATCATATGTGGAGTTTCATTATCAGGCGTCATTTATTTCTCGCTGAAATAGGCAACGAGGTGATTTTCTTGACAAAGCACACCATCTATCGTAAGCCCTGATGTATCGCATGTTACTTCAAATACCTTCAAAAATCTGGTAGACGCATAACATAAGCTTCAGTCATCAACTCTTTTTCTTTTAAAGTCTTGGTGGCGGCATGAGCTTATCTTCAACCAGTCAGTTATTGTGCCACGATAGCGCTGAAGTTTCTAATGAACCGATGGTAGAAAGTGACTAACTCGTAAAAACTCCTAACTTCCCTAATCATCCAAGGTTGTGACCACTCAGTAATTGCCTTAACTTTCTCAGGGTCTGCAGAAACTCTCTCGGATAAAATCACAAATCCAAAGAAGATAATCTTCTTTGTAAAGAAAGCACAATTTTTTGGGTTTGCATAGAATTTTTCAGCCTGGAGTGTGCGAAGGATTTGTCTCAGATGGTCAATATGTTGCTTCCGAGTTTGACTGTAAATTAATATATCATCAAAGTATATCACCATAAATACCGATAAACGTCTGAAATAATTGAGTCATAACTCTCATGAAAGTGGTAGGAGCATTGGATAGTCTAAAGGGCATAACCATCCATTCATATAGCCCATCTTTAGTTTTAAACGAGGTTTTTCTCTCATCCCCTGGGCGAATCCTAATTTGATGGTACCCACTCTAAGATCAATCTTAGAGAATATTGTGACACCGACATCAAATCCAACATATCATCAAGACGGGGAATAAGAAAATGATACTTGATAGTAATTTTGTTGATCGCATGACTATCCACACACATGCGTCATGTGCTATCCTTCTTTGGCGTCAAAAGTGCGGGAACTACACATGGGCTCAAACTTTTGTTGATGAAACCTTTGTCAAGTAACTCCTCTACCTGTCATTGTAATTCTGCGTGCTCGGCAGTTCATCTTGTAATGGGGTAGGTTTGGTAAAGTTGCTCCTATGACTAGATCAATGACATGTGAATGTCTCTCATTGGAGGCAACTCACTTGGCAGATCTTTGAAGAGGAAATTATGGTCTAATATGTTTGGGATCTGTGACTCGGTCTCCGGTTCAGCTTCTCGAGTCACAAGTGCATAACAAATCGAACCCTCATTTGAGCTCTTCTCATCCTGATCGTGGCTAATCAAGTTCACCACCATCTTCCCTTTGTCCTTATCAACCTCTTTTCAGGATTTAGTGTCACCACTTTTCTTTGCCCTTATGAACCTTCTTTCAGAAGTTGGTAGTTTAGGGTGTTTCGATATTAATTTCACTTTCTTGCCATTATGGATGAACGAACAGTAGTTGGTTCGTCCATATATTATCACATCTAAGTCAAATAATCATGGTCGTCTCAAAATGATATGACTAATATACATCGAGCGTATGTTATACCACACATTATCTGTGATGTAATAAACTGAATGGAGATCTGACATCTCTCTTGAACATTTATGGATGTGGCGTCGATTCACCTGACCTTGTAAGGATTTAGATGTTTCACCGGTTTCATCTAACATAGTGATTAATTTCGACGCAACGGCGTTGATGCAACTGACACTATCAGACTATTCACTATCATTTACAGCTCTTGTTCTCAATTTTTGTGCATGTTTGGAATATGACAGTCTTCTCCAGTCGTTAACTTGCTCGGGCTGCGCTAAAGTGCACTTAACTACTCCTTCTTGGTTATGTCATAACTAGTAGTTAGGTCAGTCACTGCTAAAGTTCTGTGCAGCCATTGAACTCACATTCCCCAACAGGCGATCATCATCTGTTGGTGCACAATCACTTCTAGACCATCTTTTTCTTCTACATCTTCTATGGGAACTTTCACTAACAGGGTCTTAGTTCTACTCGGGCATTAGTTTGTAAGGTGTCCATACCCCTGACATCTATAACACTGGGTATGCAGGTTGACCTTCACCGGTTTACTAGCTGTTTCTTCTCAAAGTTTAGTGTTTTGGCACTAGAAGAACTTGTTGGTTTGACACACTGAAGGAGGTTTACTCGGGGCAGAAAAAGATCGACTGTAGCTAGGCTTGCTAGCGGACGTTGTCTTATAGCTATCCTAAAATCAAATGGGTGAAAGTAAGATCCTCTAGACTCTTAAATTGGTGATCAGTTGATATGCCTGTTTTAGAGTCGTGATGTCTCGAGCTATGAGCTCTCGGCGGCAATCGTCTCTAAGACCTGAACTAAATATAGATAAGGTTTGTTCGAGAGACTCAACTCAATTGCACTTCAAGTATTCATCAAACTTTGTGATGTTGTTGGTGGCCGACTTTTTCCTTGAGTTAACATATTCCACTTATCCAGTAACTGTTGACTGAAAGAAGGTGAAACTTATTTCATTATAAGCTTGTCTTTCATGCCTCTCAAGTCTCAACTGAATCATCCATTCTATATCTCATCATCCTTTGAAGGTTCTCCTAATAGTCCAGTTAGTTTCATGATGGCAAATCGAATTTTTCTAGATTTGGACATGTCACACCAACGAAAGTAGCGATTCATAACTAGTTGCCAATCTATCTGAGCCTGAGGGTCTAAACGTCCATTGAAGGAAGGAGCATCTACTTTTACACTTTTGACATGCCGAGCATCTGTGTCCTCTATGTTGTAGGGTTGAGCTAGCCTACGGTGACCTACTATTATCTCGAGGCTTGTTCTCATCTAAGGGGCTTGGTTTCTCTTTCGATTTGTTTTAGCATATCAAGTCGTGTGGCTATATCCCTGCTATGGCATCAGCTTGATCTTTAAACTCTTGCAGTCGTTGGTTCATCTGGTCCATCCTAGCAATGAGTGCTTTAAGTGTATCCTTAACTCGAGGGTCCATTAGTAAAGAAGTCTCTCCTACTGAAAAAGTTCTCTCACTTTTAATGACATGCAAATTCCTAACTAATCCTAAATGCAAACTGAAATCACCTAGAGGGGGTGAATATGTGATAAAGTTAATCAATGCACAAATTTAAAATGATATGATGCAACGATCACTCGAAACAAGATTAGAAGCCGAATACCCCGTGAAGGGCTCTGAACTCCTTCCTCGTGATTCCTCTAAATAAGAGTTTGAGGTGCGCAATGCAATCTTGTTGTGAGAGTATTGATTGAGAATATAAGAATGAATGGAAAGCAAGTAAATAACACAAGTAAATCAATCGCAAACATACACCCAGCTATATGTCCCCGCCTTCACCCAAAAGGATTTCCGATCCACTAGAACTTCCACAAAGGATTACAACCACAAGAGAGTACCCAACTCCTCAATCACACTCCTCTAGTCCAGAGGTAGTGGAACCACAAATACAATAATCACTTGGTGATCAAAAGACCACAAACTCTCTTTTGAAAAACTTTTCTTTACAAAACCCTAGAGAATAATATATAGGATTGAAGCTCAAGGTTTGTAAGTGAAAAACAAAACAAAGTTGAAGAGAGTTTAGAATCAAAAAACTTCAGAGAAAAATCAGAATTTTGAGCAAAAATTTGACAACAAAACTTCTTTTAAAGAGACTCAAGCTTTAATTTCTTTTTGCAAAAATTGTTGTAATTCACCTCAACCCTAATCACCCCTATTTATAGGATAAAGGTAGGGATTTAAAGGTAAACTATAATTTTGATTAAACAGGAAAGATTAGATCCAAAACAGCCATAAACCTCATTTGAAGAATAAAAACACGTTTTAAAACGTGTTTAAAAAAACTAGCCGTTTAGGCTGAGAAATCGCTATCGGTCGACCGGTTTTCAAAACATTTGACCGTTGCCAGCCCACGGTCGACCGCCCGGTCGACCGTCCCAAACAGCGACTAGGTGCTTTCAGTCAGTCGAAGCTGGTCGACCGATATGGGGTACGGTCGACCGCCCGGTCGACCGGGTAACGTGCACACATGCACACACCCAACGGTCAGAACTGCGGTCGACCGCTCGGTCGACCGTTCTGCCTGAAACAGAGCCGGTCGACCGTCGGTCGATCGCAACAGGTCAAAACAGTTTTTTGAAAAATGTTTTTGAAGATATGTTAATTTTCAAAAATTAATTTGTCAAGACTAAGTACACTACATAAAATAGAGTTTGCAAATACTGAAATAGGCATATTGAAATATTTTATACAAGAGAAAAACAATAATCTTTTTAGAAAAACATGTGCAAAATGTGTGTGTGTGTGTGTGTGTGGGGATTTTGAGCTTCAACACTATATACTATCCTTTAACAAACTAAAAAATAAAAATATATAAAGAAAGAAGTCTCTGAACCACGTTGCCGAGCTAGAGCCTCCTCTCCTATAAAAGAGCTCTCTTGCGCCATCAACCTATTAACATGCTTTTAGCGCCATTAACCTTGCAATATGCTTAAAGGCATCAATACTTGTTCAAACCTGAAACTCATTCTAAAATAACTTATTAGTACCAAATAGCTTTTATGTGTTTTGTTATCATCAAAACTTATACAAATAGAGAGTGTAACATTTTAGGCCAACAATCTCCCCTTTTTGATGATGACAAAACATATAGGCTATAACACAAGATATAAAAGAGAGGTAAAAGCTCCCCCTCAAATAATGCTATATTAAACAAGTAATTTTTTGAATTTTGAAGTATGAGAGAATTACCATAAAACACCAAACTAAAACATAAACATAAACATATTTTCTCCCCTTTTTTGTCATACATCAAAAAGGAATATGTTAGCAAAAAAAAACTTCCTTATTCAACAACACAAACATTTAGTTCACCACAAATAAAAGAAAATCTATTATAGTCAAGTGGTTTAGTGAAAATATCGGCAAGTTGAAAATCAGAAGAAACATAATCAATATTAATATCACCTTTCTCAAAATGATCTCAATGTGATATCGAATCTCAATGTGTTTGGTCTTACTATGTTGATTTGCATTCTTAGTCATATGAATAATACTGGTATTATCACAAAATATTTTTTATGATCATAATGCAAATCATAATCAAGGAGAGTATGTTTCATCCAAAGGACTTGAGCACAACAAGCCCCCGCCGCAACATACTCCGCCTCGGCGGTTGAGAGGGCTACCAAATTTTGTTTCTTGGAAGACCATGAAACAAGACAATTATCAAGAAATTGACATGTTTCACTAGTACTCTTCCTATCCACTCTACAACCCGCATAGTCGGCATCCGAAAAACTCGTCATTGAGAATTCTCCGATTTTTTAGATACCATAGACCCATTCCAATAGTGCCCTAACATAACGAATAATGCGTTTTTACCGCAATTAAATGAGATTCTTTGGGACAAGATTGCAATCTAGCACAAAGACACACACTAAACATAATATCGGCCTACTCGCCGTTAAATACAACAAACTACCAATCATGTTTATATAATTTAATATCAACACACTTACCTTGATCATCCTTATCAAGCTTGGTGGTGGTGGCCATGAGAGTGTTGCAAATTTTTGAGTCTTCAAGCCCAATTTCTTGATGAGTTCCTTTGAGTACTTGGCTTGACATATGAAAATCCCATCACGCATTTGCTTGATTTGGAGTCCAAGAAAATAGTTCAATTCACCCATCAATGACATCTCAAATTCACGTTGCATACATTGTTCAAACTCCTTGCAAAGTAACTCATTAGTAGAACCAAAGATTATATCAACATATATTATACTATAAGAATGTCACTACCAATATGTTTAGTAAATAATGTGGTGTCTACTTTGCCTTTAAACAAAATCATTTGATAGAAGAAAACTAGAAAGCCTTTCATACCAAGCTCTTGGAGCTTGTTTTAAACCATACAATGCTTTATCTAGTTTGAAAATAAAATTTAGATGTTCATGATTCACAAAACTGGGAGGTTGTTCAACATAAACTTTCTCATCAATAAAACCATTTAAAAATGTACTTTTTACATCTATTTGAAAAAGTTTAAAATTTTTATAAGATACATAAGCTAGTGTGATCCGTATGGCTTCTAGCTGTGCTATGGGTGCAAAGGTCTCCTAAAAGTCGATTCCTTCAACTTGAGTGTAACATTAGGCCAACTAACCTAGCCTTATTCCTTATAACATTTTCTGACTCATCCATTTTGTTCCTAAAAATCCACTTAGTACCAATTATTGGTCTATCATGGGGTCTAGAAACAAGGTGCCAAATTTGGTTGCATTCAAATTGATTGAGCTCTTCTTGCATAGCAAGCAACCAATATGATACCAATTGAAATCACCTAGAGGGGGTGAATAGGTGATATTGCTAATCAATGCACAAATTTAAAATGATATGATGCAACGATCACTCGAAATAAGATTAGAAGCCGAATACCTCGTGAAGGGCTCTGAACTCCTTCCTCGTGATCCTCTAAATAAGAGTTTGAGGTGCGCAATGCAATCTTGTTGTGAGAGTATTGATCGACAATATAAGAATGAATGGAAAGCAAGTAAATAACACAAGTAAACCAATCACAAACACAAAGATTTGTTTCGAGGTTCGAGCACCCAGCTGTACGTCCCCGCTTTCACCCAGAAGGATTTCCGATCTACTAGAACTTCCACAAAGGATTACAACCACAAGAGAGTACCCAACTCCTCAATCACACTCCTCTAGTCCAGAGGTAGTGGAACCACAAATACAATAATCACTTGGTGATCAAAAGACCACAAATTCTCTTTTGAAAAACTTTTCTTTACAAAACCCTAGAGAATAATGTATAGGATGAAGCTCAAGGTTTGTAAGTGAAAATAAAAAAAAGTTGAAGAGAGTTTAGAATCAAAAAACTTCAGAGAAAAAATCAGAATTTTGAGCTCAAAAACTGAGAGCAAAACTTCGTTTAAAGAGACTCAAGTTTTGATTTCTTTTTGCAAAAATTGTTATAATTCACCTCAACCCTAATCACCCCTATTTATAGGATAAAGGTAGGGATTTAAAGGTAAACTATAATTTTGATTAACAGGAAAGATTAGACCCAAAATCAGCCATAAACCTCGTTTGAAGAATAAAAACACGTTTTAAAACGTGTTTAAAAAATTAGTCGTTTAGGCTGAGAAATCGCTATCGGTCGACCGACCGGTCGACCGGTTTTCAAAAACATTGACCGTTGCCAGCCCACGGTCGACCGCCCGGTCGACCGTCCTAAACAGAGACTAGGGTGCTTTCAGTCGGCCGAAGCTCGATCGACCGATATGGGGTACGTCGCCCGTCGAGGTACGTGCACAACATGCACACACCCAACGGTCAAAACGGTCGACTGCGGTCGACTGCTCTCGACGTTCTGACCTGAAACAGAGCCGGTCGACTGCAACAGGTCAAAACTGTTTTCTTTGAAAAATATTTTTGAAGATATGTTAATTTTTAAAAATTAATTTTGTCAAGACTAAGTACACTACATAAAATAGAGTTTGCAAATACTGAAATAGGCATATTGAAATATTTTATACAAGAGAAAAACAATAATCTTTTTAGAAAAACATGTGCAATATGTGTGTGTGTGGGGGGGGGATTTTGAGCTTCAACACTATATACTATCATTTAACAAACTAAAAAATAAAAACTATATAAAGAAGAAGTCTCTGAACCACGTTGCCGAGGTAGAGCCTCCTCTCCTATAAAAGAGTTCTCTTGCGCCATCAACCTATCAACATGCTTTAGCGCCATTAACCTTGCAATATGCTTAAAGCCATCAATACTTGTTCAAACCTGAAACTCATTCTAAAATAACTTATTAGTACCAAATAGCTTCTATGTGTTTTGTTATCATCAAAACTTATACAAATAGAGAGTGTAACCTTTTGGGCCAATACAAACTACCCTAAGCTGAGATGTATGCTAATGCAAGAGGAATCAGAGTTCAAATTAATGATATATAATAACAACTTTAAGCTTTATTGATTAACACGTGATTAAGAAAATATAATGTTGGGACTGTGATTAAATTACACGCGCTAACACAGCAATTTTCGAATCAATTCAAGTGATCACTGATTCACGTTAATTGAGTTACACAATTAATATCAATTTAGGTTTTTCACCCAAGGTCAGATTCACACAAACTCACTTTTTGTGGGCAACAATCAATAGATTCTATCTTGCGATATAGTTAAGGAACTATCTTAATTAAGAGAAGTAAATAACTGAAAGAAATTTCAACTATTACCTCAGAGGCGATCGAAGCTCGAACCTGAATATGAAGACCGTCGATGCGTAGCTCTGATCTTCACGAATTCACTGCTTTGAAAACAGCCTCAATTCAGGTTTGAAACAAGCTTAGAATGGAATCTAGGTTGAGTAACCTCACTGAGTTAACTCGGTCTGAGTTGAGTAACTCGAGATTGGCTCGGATCTAAGCCGCAGCTCGGGTCAGCTCAGTCTAAGCTGATGGCTCATGGTCGGCTCAGCTCGAGTTAACGGTTGGCGGCTTGAGGTCAGCTCGTCGAGCCGATGACGTCAGCAGAAGTGGATCGGGTTGGATTTTGGTTGCAAGCAATCAGTTTCTTTACGGGTTTGAAAACTTAACTCCAAAATCAAACCAAACCCAAAAAATTAGCCCAATCCTTGAGCTGCTACCATTGTTTTAAATATCGGCCGATATACCGGTATATCGGCCGAGATACCGGTATTTTATCTAAAACGATATGATAAATACAAAAATTTACCGGATATCGTTTTGGACCGATATGGGCCGATATATCGTCACGTGGCCGATATATCGGCCGATATCCGAGATGAAATATCCGATATATCGGCGATATAGTTACTTATTTTGATAATAATTATTATTTTTTACTTGAGAGATCGTTTTATTTTATTCTATGTTCATTATGATATTTCAATGATGTTTTTATATGATTGTTTGGATAATAACTTATTTCTTTTAATAATGTCTTATATGAATTTAATATTGATATATCAACCGGTATTTAGTACCATACCGCGATATATCACCTGGATCCGGTATCCGGTATATAATTTTGCCGACCGATATATCATCGATATCCGATATTTAAAACACTGGCTGCTACATGTGAGAGTTTGGCAGCGGCGGTTGCTGTCGAAGGTTGCTGCCGACGACGAGAAAGAGTGACGCTGGATCTAACCCGATTTGGTCTGATCTGTGTCGGCGAGGTCGAATCATCATTGGCAGTCGAAGGTGGAGCAGATATGGATTCGAAGGTGACGGCGAAGGTGGAGAGGTGGCGCTAATCTGGCTTCGTCGGTGAGTGGTCAAAGAAGCATTGGCAGTGCTAATCTGACTTTGTTGGCGAGTGGTCGGAGGAGCGGTGACGGTCAGAAGGTGGCGTTGGTGTCAAGATAGTAAGAGGACTCGTCGGTGATGTGGCAGTGTCGGTAGTGGAAGCAAAGGAGGGTTAGGGTTTCTGATGGGCAAGAATGAGGAAGATGGAGAGGGAACAATGGAGGATTTAATTTAATTTATTTTCTTTTTCTGGATTTGATCTAGGATTTCAGATCATTTTTTTAACATATCTAGGGTTGTTCTAGATCTAGGGTTTGAAAAAAGGAAAAATATTGAAAGGGATTGAAACCAGTTGCTCTAATATCAAAAATTGATGTAATATAATGGATCACAATCACCTTCAAG
This sequence comes from Agave tequilana, assembly GCA_038442645.1. NCBI lineage: Eukaryota > Viridiplantae > Streptophyta > Magnoliopsida > Asparagales > Asparagaceae > Agave > Agave tequilana. The sequence goes on along the minus strand of JAVJIF010010080.1, from coordinate 74,870 downwards.
CTAAAAACTGAAAACTAGTTTTTTTTTTTTAAAAGAGTTGAGAATTTGGATAGAGTTTTGGGCTTCAACACTCCTTGCATCACAGACTTCACGTTCAAAACTCAAGATAATAATATCAAGAATTTTTAACGGAAAATTTATAATTTCAATAATTCAATAATTAATTCAAAGAGAAGTTTTGGGGGCTATTTATAGGCTTAACAAAAGTGCATTTCTAAGAAATAATCAATGTAGTACTAAATGTACTCATAAAAGAAAACACTACTAAATTCAATAAAATAAACTAAAAATAAAAACAGCTAAAATAAAAGAAAGCCATGGCGTCGTCTTCATAGAATAGACTCGATCAAATAGTTGTCTCAGCGGCGTGATGCCCTCATCACATTCTTTCTGCCACTCCATCTCGTGCAGTCAAATCACATGCCTACCATCCCACCTCTCTATATATCTTGAAACCAAAGACAATCTCAAAAGTTTTCCAAATCATCCAGATAAAATGATATCAACAATTGGCCAACATTTAATCCTATGAAGCCAAAAGTAACCCCCACATTCAACCATAGAAAGGAAAATCAATGCTCGGATCAACACCTCCTATGAGTATCTTGGAAAATTTTCGAAATGGTGCCCATTTCAAAATTTGCATCTATGACATACGCAAAACACCAATTAATTAAGACTAGTATTCCAGTGATATGAATGATAGCAAGGAAAAGGTAAATTCCCCTGAGGTTACTAGGCTTCCAAGTTAATTTAATGACACATGCATGACACTAAGTAATACAATGCAATTATCTCCTATGAAGGACAAAGAGGAAATGTATGAGTCCACGAAGAGGGTTATTAGGGTCCAAGATTATCTTAATTATACATGCATGACACCAAGTAAGACAATGCAAATGAATTTTGTGATGGACAATGAAGCAAAGAAAACTTTTATGAAGGTCTACTTGGATACGAAATTTCACGTCCCATGCATGCTCAAAGACAATTGTCATTTCCAAGAGAACTCAGGGGTAAAATTTGGATAAAAGGTTAGTGAAAGCATCTTTGGGAATATTCTTTGATCTTTAGGAACATTTATATGGTATACCGAACATGGATAAAGAATATGTATAAATTGACATGAACGACATGATAAGTCACATTTATAACACTTTAAATCGCATCCGCGTTCTTCCTACCACTCCAACACCTCATGCATTCAAATAACATGCCTACCCCCCAACTTCTCCATATATCTTGAAACCAAAGACAACCTCAAAATTTTCCTAAATCATCCCCAGATAAAGATGATAATCAACAATTGAGCCAACATTTACTCCTACGAAGCCAGAAATGAACACCACCCATTCAACCATAGAAAGGAAAATCAATTCTCAGATCAACACCTCCTAAGAGTATCTAGAAAATTCTAAAAAAGGTGCCCATTTCAAAAATTGCATCTACGACATATGCAAAACATTAAGTAATTAAGACTAATATTCAATTGAGATGAACGATAATAAGGAAAAGGTAAATTCCCGAGGGTCAATAGGGTTCCAAAACATCTTAATGACACTTGCATGACACCAAGTAATGTAATGCAATGCAATTAACTACTATTAAGGACAGAGGGAATGGAGGAGTCCATGGAGAGGGTCATTAGGTTCCAATATTATCTTAATTATCCATGCATGACACCACATAAGATAATGCAAATTAATTTCTACGAAGGATAATGAAGGGAAAACGTTTATTAAGGGCCAGTAGGGGCCAAAATTTGATGACTCATGCATGACACCAAGACAATTGTTATTTTCAAGATATCTTAGTAGTAAAATTGAGATAGAAAGTTAGTGAAAGCATCTTGGGGTAGTCTTTGATCTTTAGGACCTTCTTCTCCTTTAAATCCTGCTCTCAAATCCCAGAAGCCCTTCTCTTCTTCATGATGTCAACCAAACTCTCTCTTTGCTACCAGGTTTTCCTAAAAATTAAGCATTATAATGACATCAATTGAGTTGGTGGAAAGATGCTTAATTTTCATGGTTGAGCTATGAAATTGAAAGTGTTAGAATAATATAGAGGAGAATATGAGAGCTTAATAGGCTCTCTCCTTTTTGAATCTTATTTATAGTTGATATAAGCATGTGATACATTATATCTAGGTACCCACATATTTAGCATAATGTGATACATTGTACTAAACACATGACAACTCATAATTCTGACACTTCCCCTCAAGCTGGAGCATAGATATCAATCATGCCAACTTATTACAAAGACTAGTAAAATATCTTCTAAACAAAGTTTTCTTAAACAATAAAAACTAAGAAATAAATATGAAATTGTAATCTAATGTCACACTGCTGAATATTTGATGTTGACGTTGGAGTTGCCAATCAAACCAAATCTTCGTGCAAAAAGTAAATATTATTCACTGTCTTGGATACAAATAGGATTTTAGAGTTTCCTAAACTCAGTGAAGAGAGATTTTGAGAGATCCTCAAACTCAGTAGTAATAGATACTCGCAATAGAGATAGAATCGATCAGCAACAATAGAAATCGGCAGGAGTAACAAAAGTGGCTGACAACACCATCTGATGATTCTACAATAACGAAAGTTAATGGCGAAAGACAGTAAAGGAGGCGATATTTGATGACGGTTAGGGTTTTGGAACTTGAAGGAGGCCAGTTTTGTTTTAAGGAGGAGATGACTTTTTCTTGGTTTTACATGAACAGACCACGGTATTGTTCACGATGACTGTACCGCCGCAGTACTCTACATAGTATCAGAGTAAGAGAAATCATGACCCTAAAATTTACAATCTCAAAATTCACCTTTCTCAAAATTTCCCTTTCATCTCCTCCAAAAATTTGCAAAAAAAAAAAAAAGAAGTTTACTGTTCATATGAACAGTAACGCGTCGGTAATGTTCACGTGAACAGTAATAGGTGCCGCAAGCCCTCCATCTTCTCCAATAAGTGCCAAACTACTCAAAAATCAGATTTTTAAATCTGATCTGACTTTTTTGATACTCTTTAAGCCTTATCTGGTGAGATCTGATCTGTTTACTGCTCAAAAATCAGATTTTTACATCTGATTTGGCTATATAAGACTGTGTATGCTACTCTCTGGTAATTAAGTTACTTGTTTCTCTCCATTACTGGCTATCTTTCTGGTGATTATATAATTGGCTACGATGTCTGTTGTCTCAAGTACTTCATCCTCTCTTGTTCCTCTATCTTGACTCTCTGATGATACTGCTCATGTCTCTCGGATACTGCCTCTGCACTTTCTAGTGCTCCTATTGTTCAGATATCACAGGACGAGTATGGTAGGTTATGTCAGCTCGAGTTTTATCAGACAAGTCATTCATCAACTCATCATTCCTCTTCAGGTATAAATGCTTATATTGCCTCTCCTCACAGACCTTGGATATTAGATTCAGGAGCCTCATCTCACATGACAAGTATTAAGGACAAATTCACCTCTTTACATCCTTTCACTCAATTTTCTTCTGTTAACATTGCTGATGGTACACAATCTCCTGTCCTTAGTGATGGAGTAGTCCATCCTTAAACCTTAAAAACCAAAATTTCTTGTAAGCTTGTTATCCATCAGTCAGTTTACCAAACAACATAACTGCAGTGTAACTTTTTCCTTCTTACTGTGTCTTTCAGGATCTGACAAATGGGAGGAGTAGTTCAGATCGTGAGAGAGGAGGCATGTACTATTTGGATGATGGAGTGTCCCCTACTGGCGTAGTTGCAGGTCAGCCTAATCCTATTCTACTCTGGCATTGACGTCTGTGTCATCCCTCATTGCAGAAATTTCGGTCGGTAATTTCTATTGAGTTTTCTTTCTCTACACTTGGTTGTTCATCTTGTGAGATGGGCAAGCATCATCGTGTCTCTTTTCTGAATTGAGTCAATAACCGTAGTAGTTCTGCATTTGAGTTAGTTCATTCTGATGTCTGGGGTCCTAGTCGTGTGCCTTCATCTAAAGGTTTTAGATATTTTCTCATCTTTGTTGATGATTTCTCTCGTATGACTTGGCTATATTTGCTAAAAGAGAGGTCTGAAGTTTCTAGTGTCATCAAACTTTTTCATAATGAAATTAAAGTTCAATTTTCTACCTCTATCTGTGTGCTTTGTACTGGCAATGCCTTAGAATATATGAAAAATGATGTGTCTCTTTTTTGTTCTAAGAATGAGATTATTCATCAAACCTCCTGATCTGATACCATGTTAGAATATATAGAGAAGAATATGAGAAAGCTTGATAGGCTCTCTCCTCTTTGAATCTTATTTATAGTGAATATAAGCATGTGATATATTATATCTAAACACCCACATATTTAGCATAATGTGATACATATTATTTAAACACATGACAACACATAACTCTAACAACAAGGATTGTTGGATGTTCTTAATGATCATTCTGAGTAACGTACTTCATCATCACATTTTCTGGTACCGATTTATATAGACTTGTGAAAACTTGTGATTATTCATTAGTTTGTTAGATTGCTATATGGTTTTTAGGAATCGTCCCTTGTGAATTTGTTGTAAAGATGTATGACTTTTTCGGTTTGCATAAAGATTTCTAGGTTTCTTTTCATATGATTCTGTAGATGTTTTCTTGTTCTATAAATTTTGTTAGATTTTATTTTTATATGAATCTGTTGATTTTTATTTTTTGCATGATTGCTTTTTCGTTTTTGTTTTGTATGAACATCAGATTGGTGTATTATTTTCTTCTGACTTTGATAGGATCAATCTCCTTCTTTGATCCCTTTGTCTTCCCCTTAAAACCGACTTCTAAACTGAACTGAACCAAACTGACTAAACTGGTTTGTTGAAGATTGGTTTCATATTGATTTGGTTTGATTTAGATTCTGAAAATTTTGGCAAAAACTTGACCAAGTTCTCACCCCCAGTATACATTCCCTTTGCAAGAGCTGCTGGAGTGAGTTAATTTATCTAACCATAGTTTTTTTTTGGTGTGTGTGTGTGTGTGTGTGGGGGGGGGGGGGGGGGGGGGGTGTTTCTTTTGGGGTTTTTTTTTGTGGGTGGGTTGGGGGGGGGGGGGGGGGGGGGGGTGTGGTTGGTTGGGGCAGCATGCCACCGCATGTAAAGTTGCAATACGAGGGGTTGTACCTGCCAGTTTGGAGTATTAGCAATATACCAACATTTAATGAGTTTCAAGTTGGGGGTTGCAAAGTTTTGAAATGGTGTATGTATTAGCATACACTAAAGAGATGTTAATCATTTTTAGTTTAATTTTTCTTTTGTTGGTGGAGGAGGAGGGTAGCAGCAGCAGCTAGGAAATGGTGCAACAAGAACTAGAGTAGGCCTGAACAAGGGCATGGCCCTTGGCAGAGTTCAGCGGAAGAGATATAATAGTGTACGCAAGCCCAATTGCTTGGTATAAAGGTGGCCCTGAGCTCTTCGGCGGGTTTGGTCGTTTCTCTTCTTTCTTTCTTTCTTTGTGTGTGTGTGTGTGCGCGCGCGCGCGTTTGGGGGTTTTGGGGGGGGGTGGGTTCGGAGCTGGAGGCTTAGTTTCTGAATGTCAAAGAAGTTGTTGGTAGGGTGATTTAATATTCTCTTGGTGATTAGTATATGGTCTCACACACGATCACATCTTACTGCTATTGTCTAATTTCTGAATGTCAAATAAAGTCTCGTCTTATTAAGGAATGAGCACAACCTTACAATGTGTGATTTCAATTTTTTTAACTGTCCTTGCCTATTTCTGCTACTCTTAGGTATCTCCTGAAGATTCTGGACACTGGAGAAAATGTAAGGTTGCAGTATCGATCGCTCCAGAAACTCTCGAGCCCGCAGGGAGATGAAAGGATACAATCACAACCATTACTTCAAATTAGTAGTTGACAGAATCATATACACATACTCTAGTAACGGTCTAGCTGCAAAGATCCCCAAGGTCCCTTGCTGCCAGTCCTTGTAAATTTTGGCTGGTTCTTTTATTTACTTTTTGAAGCAATTTCACCAGAGGAAAGAGAGATTGAAGTCGGATAATATGAGATTGGAATTTCTTGTGTAAAAAGTAAAATTGTGCCAAGTTAAAAAAGGCCAATGTCCAAGCTATTTGTAAGTGGAAAAAACCATTTCTTATTTCTCCATCGGCCCTTGACCAGGTGCCCAGCAAGATATGAAGGAATATGGAAGATAAATTTGCATACCATCTTCCAGTTGATGCTTGGAGCCAAGTCAGATGAGCAAGGTATGATGTATATAAGCTAAGCTACTTGATATAGAGATTCTGAGGAGATTTTGCTAATTTTATTACTTCTTGTTTTCGGTTTTAGTTTACTTCTGTTATAAGTCATGCAGTTATATATTTGGAAGTTACAATTTGATAAAATTCTGAAGTGTTTTTTAGCCCAAAGAATTTGCTTGGTTTATTATTCTCTCTATCAGAATATGTATTTATCTCTCTGAATGTAGATGGATATTTGCCACCACCATCAGCATACACATTTCTCATAGATTGCTCTGTTGTGTTTCGGACTTTCCTTGTTCCACAGGGATTTAGAACTTCAATGAACTTAAGAGCTTTATTACTTCAATGAAACTTGACATCTTTATTGCAATAAAGAAGTCTAGCAAAGCCAATGATTTCTAACCAAACCTTGTCAAAAAAATGTCATTGAGTTGTCATTCAAGAAGAAGAAAATTATGTTGTGTATGAAGGATATACAGTCGATGAGAGGGATACATAGCAGATTTGACTTATTATTTATAGATGCTAAGGATATTTTGTTGTTTATGTTTCCATTCGGAATTCCTCGAATAAAGCTCATTTACAATGTTCTCTCAATATTATATATTACTATCACTTATTGTGTGTGTATATGGAAACTCTTTATTTAGTGTTTAGCTCTCTCATTCTCTCCTGAAATCTCACTAAAACCTCTCATTGACGAAGCCCATCTAGAACCTATTCTTGCTTATTTTATATTTTATTTATATGTTAAATAATAATTATTAGTGTGTACCACAATGGTAGTCCTGTAATTCTTTTCTCAGTTAATTTCATCTATAATAGTATATAAAGTATATGTTATCTCTATCTAGGTTAAACTGTCAAGCCGTCTATTTTTTTTTCTAGGCCTAATATGGTATCAGAGTCATCTCTCTAAAAATTTACCACTGTAAGAATTTTCTTCTATTGATTATCGTCGTCGCGCCACGAACGAGCCTACGCTGGAACACGCTCATGTAGCCGTGCCTAGCGCTGGGCCATTCTCTCAAGAGCCACATCCTCCTCGAGATCATAGATCCGATGATCTGCTACCATTTTCAAGATGAATTTAAAGATGATTGTTCGCCTTTTTCCCTCCTCTCTATAATGGCGATCCCAGCTTATTCCGATTGTAGCATATCCGGTTGAAACAGCTCAAATAACTGGGTCCATCTGATCCGATCTCACTCTGCATCTCATTTGCAACTTATGCCTCTCCTGTTATCGTCGACGTTGAAAATGCTACTCCTGATTACAGATTCCTTTCATTTTGCCAAAGACAAATTGTCTCTACAGTCAAACTGAGTTTCCATTTTACTTTTTAGCTTGCAAATTGATGAAACTGGGCAGATACAGAAGGAATCAAAGAATTCAAGGGGTTATGCGCAAAAGGTCCAAGTCACAGTGCTAGATGTTGACACGCGGACAAGCTGTTGGCGATCAAGAGCTTGCTGACGTGAATTCAGTTGTAGCTGCATTGCCTTAGCAACCTGAGTCTACAGTACTATAAATAGCAAATGTAAAACCATTTGTAATTCATTCAGACAGTTGAAATTAAATCCCCAAATTCCCTGGGTCGATTCAAGCCATCTTCTACCTCTGGAACCTAGGGTTTATGGGTAAAAATCGGAACAAGGCTCTATATCAAAAGAGTCCACGCTGCTCTTATCATGCATATCGCGATCTCCTTCTCCATCGACAAAATTCGCACTCAATCTATTGCCAATTGATTCTTTCCTAGTGCATTTGTTTATTTGCTAACTATCTTTGCTTCATTTGTACCTGGGAATGCTTTGAGTTGTGCATGCACTCCGTGTTAGGATTTTGTCTTGTTTTTCAAGAAAAGATGACGGTTCAAGAAAATCTAATTGAGTTGGAGAAGACGATGACTTGAAACAGAAGAAGCAAATTAAGACGAAGCAGTTTCCTTTTCAGGAAAGAGTATGAATATGATTTAATTCCTATTCAATGAAGGTTTGTTTCTAAAAATTAAAGGGTCTAGAATCCTTCTAGATCAAGGAATTTAATTCCTAAAAGGACTGATCAAGATTCTTCTCCAAAGGTCAAGATCATCTCATAGTTCAAATATGAGTTGTATTGCAAAATCTTATATATAAAGGTTGTAACCAAGTATTGTAATTGCCTCAACCAAAAAAGTCTCAAGGAGTTTCTACAAAAGAGAATCTCAAACAAAGGAGACAAGAGGAAGCCAAGAAAGAAAGGAGCAAATTGAAGGTGCATAGATAGAAGGTAATACTCTTGTAATTTAGGGCTAGATTCAAGTGAAAGGTGAATACTCTTGTTGCATCAAGAGGAAGGTTAGATCTCTTTATACCAAGTCTATTAATAAAGCTCTCTCAAGTTCTCTCTCCGTGAACGCAGACCAAGTTTGAGCCGAACCACGTTAAATCCTTGTATTCTTTCTTAATTACTTTTTGTGTAGGTATTTCTAGTTTGCTTTACATCAAGCTTTACTTTTGCAAGTACTGTTCATATTGCCAAGTTTTGCTAACGTTGATCCTGGGAGTCACAACAATTGGTATCAGAGCATATCAATTTCATAACAATGGTATCAGAGCTAAATGTTGACGAAGAGAAATATGTCGAAGATAGAAAGTTCTATGACAAAGTTTGAGGTCGAAAAGTTCAATGGTAAAAAAAACTTTGGCTATGGCAAAAGAGGGTGAAGGCGTTGCTAATGCAACGAGGTCTTTACAAGACCTTGCAGGGTAAGTCAGCAAAACCTGCAGGTATATCTAACGAGGATTGGGAGGAGATGGATCTAAAGGCGACAAGCACGATCCAACTATATCTCGCAGACGAGGTTATGTACAACGTGATAGATGAAGAAATGACTACGGGATTGTGGTTAAGGTTAGAAACGTTGTATATGATGAAAAGCCTTTCCAACAAGCTGTATCTCAAGAAACAATTATATGGCTATGCATGAACGAAGGGATATCACTGTTGGAGCATCTAAACTTCTTCAACAAGGTCATTAGCGAGTTTTAGTTGTTGATGTCAAGATCGACAAGGAGGATAAGGCGTTGATACTTCTCAGTTCTTTTCCAGAGTCATATGATCATATTGTCACCACCATGCTCTACGGTAAGGAAACTCTTATCTTGAAGGAGGTCATGTCAACTCTCTTATCTAATGAGATTAGAAAAAGGTCAAATCAAGAGGAACAGACAGGATCGAGTTTGGTGGTCATTGGAAGGAAAGGAAGAGGAGAAGAAAGAAAAGGTCTAAGCTTATCAAAGGCATGTCACTTTTATCACAGGGAAGGTCATTGGAAAAATGACTGCAAGTATCGAAAAGAGTGGCTGAAGAAGAAAGGGCAAACTGCGGAGGCAGACGTAGCAAGCGGTGCAGAGGACACCGAAATATTAATAGTTTCTTACGAAGATAACACTTCTCAAGGTAAAAGTTGGATATTTGATTCAGATAGTACGGTTCATGTATGTTCCCAGAAAGAGCTGTTCAATAACTTCTTAGTTGCAAAAGAAGAAGGGATTGTCAAGATGGTGGATGGCTTGACTTGCAGGTCATCGGCGCTGGGACAGTCAAGGTTATAGAAAGAGATCGGATAGTACTAGCTTTGGAGGCGGTCCGGTATGTCCCGGAGGCACGATATAATCTAATATCCATAAGTTGTTGGCCCGGAGGCCTTCCTCTCTAGTTTGATGATGATTAACTCATGTAGTTATGTTTATTAATAATCTTGTGATTTTAGTTTCAGATCATTAAACAAGATATTAGTTGGTGATTGCTTCAAAAAGAGGAGTTTGGAAGCCTTCACATGGTGATTCCAGTGCCGAACATCAAGATCATAGCCTTGCTCGTTGGATCACGGTGTTTTGGACCGAGTCGACTTGAAGATGAAGATCGTCAAGAAGACTTGGTATCCTAGTGTTTAGTGTGTTTAGATCCATTTGTAAAGCTTAGTATAGTTGATATGATCAAGTGCACAACACACACGTTTTATAGTTTTTCGGTTTTAGTTTAACCGATATTTGTTTTCATGAATAGTTGATCAAAACAAGTTTATTGGTTTATGTATAGTAAATTCTTTCTATACATGCATGCTTAACTTTAAAACAAACTTATTTTGACTTTTCTATTCATGTATTGAAAAATCCAAGTTTGATAAAATACATGTTTTGATTTTTGGTAAAAATGTTAAAACACAAAAATGATTTCATATGCTTGATATTTGAGTTAAAATATTTATCACAAGTTTATATATTAATGTAAAATGTTAAAACTATTTTGGGTATTTTTACAAAGACTTAAAGGATTTTTAGAAATATGTTTTTCTGACCCAGAACTGGCTGACAGGCCAGGTCGGCCGACCGCACGGTCGACCGTACCAAGGGCCGGTCGACCCTGCGGTCGACCGACGTGCACAGAGCTGTGCACGTCTGGCAGCACAGTGGGTGGGTCGGCCGACGACGGTCGACCGGACTAGAGAGCTCTGCTTTCTGTATCTGGGCGGTCGGCCGGACGGTGGACCGGATGCCCCAACGGTCATATTTCTGACCGTTGGCGGTCGGCCGGCCGGCCGACCGCAAGCCTTTCAGGCTGCCAGATCAGCCTAACGGCTAGTTTTCTGTTTGGGCTATAAATACCCCATCTCTTTGGGGATTTTGACAAGACTTTTAAAAAGAAAAATTCCAGAGTTTCTCTAGTGTTTAAAACAAGTTTTCAAAAGTATTTTGGGCTTTTAACTTCCAAATTGGTTTTGTGTTTTAGGGTTGGGAAAATCAAAGAAAATAGAAATTTGGGAGATTTGTTTTGTTCTTCAATTCTATCATTTACAAAGAGTTTTCCCAAGTGTTTTCTTTGAGTTTTTGTTTTCCAAACACCTAGTTTTTCCACTTGAGCTATATCTTCTATCCTAATCTATTAGGATCTTGTTTTGTGGAAAAGAGAGATTGTTTGAGGTTGTGGAAGCCTCCAAGGCCTCCAAGTTGTACACCCTTGCTTTTGTTGTATCCCTCTTTGGTAGAGGTTGATCGGGTGATTGGTTTGCTCCCTCTTTGGTAGAGGTTGAGTTGGTTGGTTTGCTCCCTCTAGTGAGAGGTGGAGTTTGGTTGTAACCCTCTTCGGTAGAGGTGTTGGTTGTGTGTTTGGCTACGGGCCTACCCCTCGGTTGTGAGGCTGTGTTTGAGAGAGGAGTTTGGTACTCCTATTGTTGTAACAAATCCTCCTCGGTGGAGGTTCCCTCAATGGGAGATAGTGGATTTGAAATCCTTCACGGTAGTGAAGGCGGGGATGTAGAGATAGGGGCTCGAACCTCGAAACATATCTTGTTGTTAGCGTTTGATCCATTGTCTCTCTAACCCTCTCTCTCTTTTAATTGTGCAAAGCATCATTCTTAGCATCATATCATATTTGCTTGTGTTGTGCCTTGCATATTTTCATATTGCCTATTCATCTTATATGCTTAGTTGTTTGTGTGTGCCTCACTTATACTTAACCTCAAGAGCTTCATATAGCACCTCAACCCATATCTAGGGGAATCAAGAGGAGTTAGTTCAGAGCCTTTCACGGGGAATTTGGCTACACTTGTTGTTGTATTAAGTGTGTTGTAAAATTTGTTTTAAGCTTTCGCATTTAGCGCATTTAGTTTCTAGATTAGCATTAACACCTATTCACCCCCTCTAGGTGTTTTTCATAAGGGTGCTCGATGAAGAAGGATGTTGGATCTAAGTGCAACAAGGCATCGTCACAGTCAGCCAAGGAGACATAGTAATCCTGAAAGGAGAGAAGTGTGGAGGGTTATACAAGTTGAAAGAAGGAAACTCAGTTTGAGGTGGAGTTTTAAGGATGAGCTTGGAAGGAGTTCATCGCGAGGTGGAGCTTCAAGAAAGACTGCAACGGGACGTGAACCGAGTCTAAGTATTGCAGGAAAGAGAAAGTGTGCACTCGGGTAAGCCCTGAGATGGCCCAAGGCATGAGATAAATCAGCCAAGGGCCCCAGGAGAGAGGGGCTGTTGGCCCAAAGGCCCATCACTCTAGTTTTGATGATGATTAACTCATGTAGTTATAGTTTACTAATAATCTTGTGTTTATATAGTTTCAATTATTGATCAAGATCTTGTAGGTGTTTAGCTTCAACAAAGGAGTTTTGGAGCTAACACATATAGATTCAAGAGCTCGAGAGTCAAGCTCGCATCTAGCACTTAGTTGGAGTCAAGCTCGTTGGATCGTGTTTGGATGAGTCGACTTGGAGACAAGAAGACTTCGGTTTGTGTTTAGTTTAGAATGTTTAGACCTTGTGTAAAGGTAGATAGTGTTGATATGCTCAAGTTCACATACACACAAGTTTCAATGTATTTAGTTTTTGGTTTAATCGGTTTTGAATTTCATATCAAAAATATAGATATATATTTTACATGTGTATTGGATTCTATCCATACACAATATGCTTCAAAAGAGTGTTAAATATCTTGTTTTTGTATTTATACAAGTTTGAGAAAAATCAGAGTCCCATTTCAAAGTTTAGTTTTTGAAAATACTGATTTTGTGTTTAAGCCTAATTTCTATATCACAAAAATGGTTCAAATTTTTTATAATATGTGTTGAATTTCAGTCACACATATTTGTTCTTCAAATATTTATAAGAACTTATTTTTGTAGAATTTATGTGACTTTATGGGATATTATAGAAGTTAAAAAGACAAGTTTTTAATCCCTAAAACTTCAGCCAGACTCAGCTGGCGGTCGACCGGACAGTCGACCGGACCAGGAGTCAGTCGACTGGACCGGTCGACCGATGTGCACGCAAACGTGCACATGGCCAACCTAAAAGGCCGATCGACCGACTGAAAGCACCCAACTCTCGGGTGCTGGCTGGTCGGCCGAGCGGTCGACCGGAGGCTCAACGGTCAGAAAAATGACCGTTGGTCCGTTGACCGAGCGATCGACCGGAAGGGCATTTCTGCTCTTTCCTGCTGCCAATGGGCAGATTTTTGAGGGCTTATAAATAGCCCCCTCTTGGGTTGATTTAATAAGAATTGGAAGAGCAATTTTTTCATCTTTACAAGTGTTTTAGCAACAAGTTTTCAAAGAGTTTTGGGCTAAAAGATTTATCTTTTATTTATTTTCAAAGGTTGGAAAAATCAAGAAAAAGAGTCTTTGGGAATTGATTTTTGATCTTCATCTCTATAGCTATCTAGAAGTTTTTTCAAGTATTTTCTTTATGATCTTGATTTCCAAATTCCTTGTTTTTTCACAGTTGAGCTATCGTATTTATCCTATCTATAGGATGTTGTTTTTAGTGAGAAATTGATTTGTGGTCTATTGTGATCACCTAGAGTTGTTTGTGGTTTTTGAGATCACCATGTTGTTGTTGGCCTGGAGGCCTTCCTCTCTAGTTTTGATGATGATTAACTCATGTAGTTATGTTTACTAATAATCTTGTGATTTTAGTTTCAGATCATTAAACAAGATATTAGTTGGTGATTGCTTCAAAAAGAGGAGTTTGGAAGGCTTCACTTGGTGATTCCCGTGCCCGAGCATCAAGATCATACCTTTGCACTCGGTGGATCATGTTTTGGACCGAGTCGACTTGAAGATGAAGATCGTCAAGAAGACTTAGGTATCCTAGTTTAGTTTAGTGTGTTTTAGATCCATTTGTAAAGCTTAGTATAGTTGATATGCTTAAGTGCACAACACACACGTTTTAATGTTTGGATATTGGTTTTTCGGTTTAACCGATATTGTTTTCATGAATAGTTGATCAAAACAAGTTTAAATGGTTTATATGTATAGTAGATGTATTCTTTCTATACATGCATGCTTAAACTTCTTATACAAACTTATTTTGACTTTCCTATTCATGTATAAAAAAATCCAAGTTTGATAAAATGCAAGTTTTGTTTTTGGTAAAAATGTTAAAACACAAAAATAGTTTCATATGCTTGATATTTGAGCTAAACTTTTTATCACATGTTTATGTATCAATGCAAAATGTTAAAACTATTTTTGGGTACTTTTACAAGAGATAAAAGAATTTTAGAAATATTTTAACATGTTTTTTTGACCCAATTTTCTGACCCAGAACTGGCTGACAGGCCAGGTCAGCCGACCGCACGTTCGACCGTACCAAGGGCCGGTCGACCCTGCGGTCGACTGACGTGCACAGCCTTGTGCACGTCTGGCAGCACAATGGGCCGGCCGACCGAGCGGTCGATCGGACCAGAGAGCTCTGCTCTCTGTATCTGGGCGGTCGGCCGGACGGTCGACCGGATTGCCACAACGGTCATATTTCTGACCGTTGGCTGTCGACCGGCCGGTCGACCGCAAGCTTGTCAGGCTGCCAGATCAGCCTAACGGCTAGTTTCTGGTTTGGCCTATAAATACCCCATCTCTTGGGGATTTTGATAAGACTTTTGACAAGAAAAATTTCAGAGTTTTTCTAGTGTTTAAAACAAGTTTTCAAAAGTATTTTTGGCTTTAAACTTCCAAATTGGTTTTTGTGTTTTAGGGTTTGGGAAAATCAAAGAAAATAGAAATTTGGGAGATTTGTTTTGTTCTTCAATTCTATCATTTACAAAGAGTTTTCCCAAGTGTTTTCTTTGAGTCTTTGTTTTCCAAACACCTAGTTTTTCCACTTGAGCTATATCTTCTATCCTAATCTATTTAGGATCTTTGTTTTGTGGAAAAGAGAGCTTGTGGTTGAAAGAGACTACTTGTTGTAAACCCTTGCTTTGATTGGGTTGCTCCCTCTTTGGTAGAGGTTGAGGTTTGTGTTTGCTCCCTCTATTGTGAGGTGGAGATTGTTTGTTGGCTACGGGCCTTATCCCTCTTCGGTAGAGGTGGATTGTGGTTGTATTGCCTCGGTGGCATTGTTGGTTGAGAGAGGAGTTCGGTACTCCTTTAGTGGATTGGAAATCCTTCACGGTGGTGAAGGCGGGGATGAAGAGCTAGGGGCTCGAACTTCGAAACATATCATTGTGTTTACGTTTGATCCAATTTCTCTTAACCCTATCTCCTTTATTTGTGCAAAGCATCATTCATATCATTCATATCTATTGCTTGTGTTGTCCTTGCATTGATTCATATTGCTTATTCATTATATGCTTGGATTGCTTGTGTGTGTGCCTCACTTATACTTAACCACAAGAGCTTCATATAGCACCTCAACCCATATTTAGGGGAATCAAGAGGAGTTAGTCCAGAGCCCTTCACGGGGAATTCGGCTACACTTGTTGGTTGTATTAAGTGTGTTGCAATAATTGTTTTAAGCTTCTACATTTAGCGCACTTAGTTTCTAGATTAGCATTAACACCTATTCACCCCCCTCTAGGTGTTTTTCAATTGGTATCAGAGCCTACGCTCCTGATACTTTAGGCTTAACATCCTAGGAGTGAGATCTTGGTTTAGCTAATCTACATTTGCATTTGCTTGTTTGCACACATTTAGTTTGGACCCATGGACTTCATGACCCCACCTATGTTTGACCCTTCCAACATTCTTGTTTGGAAGACTAGGATGTCCATTTACCTACAAACCCTAGGTTATAAGGTTCACCTTGCCATTACCAAGGAATCCTACCTTAGTGATGGCAAGCATATAGGGGCCAATGCACAAGCCCTTGAGGCCATTAGAAGCACGCTACCTAAAGAATATCTTATACATGTTTCTAATCTTGATTCTACTTTTGCAGTTTGGAACAAGTTGACAACCACCACCACCTCCAAGCTTCAAGTGCCAATTCAACAAGAGGAGGAGTCTAGTGGAGAATCCGAGTCACAATGCTTCATAATCCAGGGAATGACTCCCTTGAGGTACAATCGGAAACTCAACTAGATAATTTTGATTCTAGTTCTTCATGTGATGATCATATTGATGCCCATGCTTTGAAAGAAGAACTTTCAATAGTTTATGAAAAATTAATTGAAAAATATAAGGTTTTAAAAAAGAAAAGTCTAGGAATTGAAAAAGAAAATAAAAATTTGCATTCTAAACTTAACAATGTTTTGCAAGAGAAGGTTGAGGTCTATAATGAAAGGGATTCATTGAGATCTCAATTAGACCTTGCACTAAAAGAAAATAAAGTTTTAAAATCTAAAAATGATTGTGAAACACTTTTGAAGAAAAATGAAAATTTGTCTTCAAGAGTTGATTTTGTTTTAAAAGAAAATGAGTTTTAAAAAGAGAAATTGATTTTATTACAAAAGAATTAGATATTTGTGTTAAGAAAAATGTTTCTTTGAAAAATAAAATTGATTCTCATGTTTGCCATGCTAGTGTAGCTTCTTCATCTAGTCTACCTATTGCATGCACCTCTTCTTCTAGGATTAATTATGATTTTGTTTGTTGAAGAAGAGAGTGGATTGTTGGGCTCCACCTTGAGCCAATGTGCCAAGAGCCATACACGCTTGGAATCTTTGTTTCGCAAGAAACAAGTTCCATCTTTACATGCACACCATACACGGCATACACATGCTCCTCACGGACACCATCACACCATGTATGCTCATGTGTACACATGTACACATTGTGGACGTAAGGGCCACCTTGCTAAATTTTGCTTTGATAGATTACATGATGTAAATTTAGCAAATAAGTTTGTTTGGGTTAGGAATGATACTAACCCCCATGGACCCAATAAGATATGGGTACCAAAGACCACCCCTATAATGTAGGTGTGGGCTCTCACATGACGTGAGAGTAGCGGCACCTTGGAGTGGATGCGTTCCGTGCCCAAAGATTACTTCTTGAATGCATCGCTTTCAAGGGAAGGTTTGGTGGGAAGACCACCTTGGTTTGGAGAACTAGAGAAGTACCTTCATCGGTTTTGGTATCAATCTCTAACTCCTTATTTATGTTTAAGCATGCTTTCCATGTTTATCATTTATAGCATGTTTTATTGTTTGTAGATTATTATGATAATGCCATATTTATTAGACCCTTGACATGCATGTATAGCCTTTTGAGACACCCATGTTTAATATGGACCATTATTTTAGTGTTCTCACCTTTATTTAGCTATCATATTATCATAACTCTAATAACATGTGGATTTACATAATAATCATGTTTATGTTTTTCATGTTTATTTATATCTTGTTTTTATGCTTCATTATTTGAATATATGTTTAAATGTTAGTTTTCATTAAGACTAGGTATATATTTGTGCATATAGTGGGCCACAAATAAATCTATATATGTTTGAGTTTGAATGCTTATTTGAACCCATTAGATGTGCTAGTATAGTCTAGTTTTGATGATCCATGCATTTTAAACTTGTATTCCCTTTTTGGAATTGTTTTATGTATATTTAACTTCATGTATATGTCCATTTTATCCAAATTATTGTTATACATATACATCCTTTGAGCCACGTGCCTTCATGCATATATCTTTGTGGATCGTTGTGTTTGGATATGTATCTATACTTTAGTTTGTATAGGACATGCATATACCTTGAAGATTAAATAGTTTTGATGATTTTCTTGTTTTCATGTTTCAAGGAATATTGAGCTTATTGTCCATCTTTCATGATTATGAGCTTCACATCTTATTTGTACACTCACATTTATTGTTTACTCATGTGTTTGTTTTCATGAGTCATATTTATGCTTAATTGGCTTAGAGTGTTGATTATCATGTGGATTTCATGTTTCATGAAAAATAATTTTGTTTTATTCCTTGCTTGAAGGATTTCGACTAGTTTACAAATTTTTCATATAACTAGTTGCGAAATTCTTCATTTGGTAGAGTTTTTCAAACAAAACTTATTTTTTTCAAATCTATTATTGAAAACCCTACCTTCCACGAGCGGACGGATGGGAGATCATGCTCATGTATGCTTTATATTGAAAATCTTTTTAAACTTGAACATGATTGGGAGGATTAGTTATATGATGTATACACTTGATCATTATTGTTGTTTCAATTGGTATCATTGAAATTCTTTCAATGGTATCAATTTTGACCTTTCTTGTATACTCATATATGTTTGTATGTATGTATGTTTTCAATTCAATAATATCAATTTCGATTAGTATCTAATTTTTTCATACATATATATTTTGTTTATGCTAAGCTTGAGCTTCAACTTTGTTTCAATTGATTCAATTTTCAATTGGTTTCTTAAACAAGCTTATGTATGTGTTTTGTTGGTATTTCATAAAGAGGGAGAAAATTCGATTTTCATATTTCAATTGGTATTTGTATTTCCACTCCCTTACTTTATGATAGAAAATAATAATTTCAATTTGGTATCACATGTTTAAAAAAGCATAATACTTTTAATTGGTATCAAATTTGTTTTATTGAGAAAATTCAAAATTTTGTTTAAAGAAAATAAATACAAAAATTTTGATATGTATTGCCTATATGCAAGGAGAGCTTAACATCTCTTCTACATATAGATTCATGTTGAATGTATCTTGTATTGAGGAGCTTGACATCTCTTCTTTATGTGGTACACGTGTGTAGGGGGAGCTTCACATCTCCTCTTATGCATTACATAATATGCGTTATGTGGATTAGGGCTTGTCATCCCTCTTTCATATAATGTATATATGTAGGGAAGTTACTTTACCGTCTTCCTCTTCATGAATGTATATCGCATATACCATTTGTTGATTGATCTATGTTTACTTTCAATTGGTATCAAGATGCTACTTTGACATATTTTCAATTGATACCTTAATTGATTGTCACCCCTATTTGGTTTTATTTTTTTGTTTTAGACAAAAAGGGGGAGAACATTGTTTTTATTAACCCTTTGTTGATTCATTGTTTCGAACAAAAAGGGGGGAGAAAAATTTATTGGTTTGGTTTTGCTTTTACCCTTTATTGATGATTGTTTCCTTGTATTAAAAGGGGGAGAAGATTTTGTTTTGTTTTAGTTTTTACCCCTTTATTGATGATTGACAAAAAGGGGAGAATTATTTGAGAGTTTAACATGCATATATAAAACTTGATCAAACTAAACTCAAAATCTTTCTCTATATATGCATGATTGTTACATTTTTTATATATGCATATTTATGTTTTGCATATATTAAGTTTAATTTAATTTAATTTTAATTGGTATCTAGAGCATGTTTTGTTTTTGAACATTTCATTGGTATCTAGAGCCTTTTTATTGTTTATGCATATCTATGCATTCATGTTTAAGAGTCTTCATTGCATATTCATTATGTTTTATTTGTTTATGCATGAGTTAAGGGGGAGCTTCTTTGAAGCCTAACTTTAATCCATGCATATATAACTCCATGAGTTTTGCCATCATAAAAAGGGGGAGATTGTTGGCCCGGAGGCCTTCCTCTCTAGTTTTGATGATGATTAACTCATGTAGTTATATTTACTAATAATCTTGTGATTTTAGTTTCAGTTCATTAAACAAGATATTAGTTGGTGATTGCTTCAAAAAGAGGAGTTTGAAAGCCTTTACTTGGTGATTCCCGTGCCCGAGCATCAAGATCATACCTTTGCACTCGGTGGATCATGTTTTGGACCGAGTCGACTTGAAGATGAAGATCATCAAGAAGACTTAGGTATCCTAGTTTAGTTTAGTGTGTTTTAGATCCATTTGTAAAACTTAGTATAGTTGATATGCTCAGTGCACAACACACACGTTTTATGTTTGGATATGGTTTTTCGGTTTAACCGATATTTGTTTTCATGAATAGTTGATCAAAATAAGTTTAAATGGTTTATATGTATAGTAGATGTATTCTTTCTATACATGCATGCTAAACTTCTTATACAAACTTATTTTGACTTTCCTATTCATGTATTAAAAAAAAATTCAAGTTTGATAAAATACAAGTTTTGGTTTTTGGTAAAAATGTTAAAACACAAAAATAGTTTCATATGCTTGATATTTGAGCTAAACTTTTATCACATGTTTATGTATCAATGCAAAATGTTAAACTATTTTGGGTACTTTTACAAGAGATAAAAGAATTTTTAGAAATATTTTAACATGTTTTTTTGACCCAGTTTTCTGACCCAGAACTGGCTGACAGGCCAGGTCGGCCGACCGCACGGTCGACCGTACCAAGGGCCGGTCGACCCTGCGGTCGACCGACGTGCACAGCCTTGTGCATGTCTGGCAGCACAGTGGGCCGGCCGACCGAGCGGTCGACTGGGCCAGAGAGCTCTGCTCTCTGTATCTGGGCGGTCGGCCGGACGGTCGACCGGATTGCCCCAACGGTCATATTTCTAACCGTTGGCGGTCGACCCGCCGGTCGACCGCAAGCCTGTCAGGCTGCCAGATCAGCCTAACGGCTAGTTTCTGGTTTTGGCTATAAATACCCCATCTCTTTGGGGATTTGATAAGACTTTTGACAAGAAAAATTCCAAAGTTTCTCTAGTGTTTAAAATAAGTTTTCAAAAGTGTTTTGGGCTTTAAACTTCCAAATGGTTTTGTGTTTTAGGATTTGGGAAAATCAAAGAAAATAGAAATTGGGAGATTTGTTTTATTCTTCAATTCTATCATTTACAAAGAGTTTTCCAAGTGTTTTCTTTGAGTCTTTGTTTTCCAAACACCTAGTTTTTCCACTTGAGCTATATCTTCTATCCTAATCTATTTAGGATCTTTGTTTTGTGGAAAAGAGAGTTTGTGGTTGAAAGAGACCACTTGTTGTAAACCCTTGCTTTGATTGGGTTGCTCCCTCTTTGGTAGAGGTTGAGGTTTGTGTTTGCTCCCTCTATTGTGAGGTGGAGATTGTTTGTTGGCTACGGGCCTTATCCCTCTTCGGTAGAGGTGGATTGTGGTTGTATTGCCTCGGTGGCATTGTTGGTTGAGAGAGGAGTTCGGTACTCCTTTAGTGGATTGGAAATCCTTCATGGTGGTGAAGGCGGGGATGTAGAGCTAGGGCTCGAACCTCGAAACATATCATTGTGTTTGCGTTTGATCCAATTTCTCTTAACCCTATCTCCTTTATTTGTGCAAAGCATCATTCATATCATTCATATCTATTTGCTTGTGTTGTCCTTGCATTGATTCATATTGCTTATTCATTATATGCTTGGATTGCTTGTGTGTGTGCCTCACTTATACTTAACCACAAGAGCTTCATATAGCACCTCAACCCATATTTAGGGGAATCAAGAGGAGTTAGTCCAAAGCCCTTCACGGGGAATTCGGCTACACTTGTTGGTTGTATTAAGTGTGTTGCAATAATTGTTTTAAGCTTCCGCATTTAGCACACTTAGTTTCTTGATTAGCATTAACACCTATTCACCCCCTCTAGGTGTTTTTCAGTTGTAACCTTTCTTTGCTTTGGGTTTGTGTTCATCCCTCTTGTGTAGAGGTGATTGTTGTTGTGATTTGGCTTAGTGCCTTATCCCTCTAAGTATAGAGGTGATTGTTGTTTGCCTTAGTGTCTTATCCCTCTTGTGTGAGGTGATTGTTGTTGTGCCTTGCCTCTTGTATAGAGGTGATTTTGTTGAAGAGAGGAGTTGTGTACTCCTATTTTGTATTTTCCAAATCCTCGGTGGAGGTTCCTTGTGTGAAAGGTCCTGTGTGGACGTATAGTGGAAACCTTTCTGTGTGTAGGCGGGTACGTAAAGCAGTGGCTTGAAGCTCCAAACATATCTTGGTATTTGAGTTGATCCACTATCTCTAAACTCTCTCTTATATCTTGCACTGATTCATATTGTTCATATCACTTATATGCTTGATATTGTTTGTGTGTGCCCTTACTTGTGTTGAACCAAGAGAGCTTCATATAACACCTCAACTCTTATTTAGAGGAATCAAGAGGAGTTAGTCCAGAGCCCTTCACCGGGAATTCGCTACACTCTTTGGTTACACTTAGTGTGTTGCAATTAGTTTTTAATTTCGTATCATTTGTCATTAGATTAGCCATACACCTATTCACCCCCTATAGGCGCTTTTTCAATTGGTATCAGAGCCTACGCTCTGGATATTAGATTTAACCACCTGATTGTTATTCAATTTTGCATATTTACCACATCCATACCATGCATATTGCAAATAAAAATGTGATTTTAATCCTTTTCTCTCTATTTTTGCAGGTCCATATTCTAATAGAGA
This sequence comes from Agave tequilana, assembly GCA_038442645.1. Classification (NCBI taxonomy): domain Eukaryota; kingdom Viridiplantae; phylum Streptophyta; class Magnoliopsida; order Asparagales; family Asparagaceae; genus Agave; species Agave tequilana. The sequence goes on along the minus strand of JAVJIF010010080.1, from coordinate 52,584 downwards.
AAAGGCCCAAAATCTCTTTAATTATCAAGAATTAAAGGAGATTAATTCAAAGCCCAAAAGAGAGCCCAAGGTTGAGCCCAGGATCTGGAGAATTCTATGCGCCAGCTCAGACTTCCAGAAGGTCCACGTGGCTAACAAACTCGTAACAAACGCGCAACAGAAATCTTGGCCTCAACGGCCAAGATTCTGCCGCAGATCCACGGCTTTTGCCGCAGATCTGCGGCGAGTTACAAGGCCGTTGAGGCCCGAAATTCTCTCCAACAACCTGGGTTCCAGATACTTTCTCTGAGGCTATAAATACACCACCAGGGCCTTCGCAACAGAGTAGAGGAGGAGAGAGGAGAGATTAGAGATTAGATGCTTGTATTTTGTAGGATTTCTCTCTAGGATTTTTGTAGTGCTCTAGATCTTCTTCCTCTCCTAGAAATTTTGTAAAGAGAGAGTTTGTAAGAGAGAGAAAGCTTGTGTATACCAAGGTGTGACAACTTGTGAAGTAAGGATTGATCCATTCTCTTCTCTTGCATTGTTGGCCCAAAGGCCATTATCCCAGTTATTTTGATGATAACAAAACATATTTAGTTATGTATTTAATATTTTTGTTTAAAAGGATTTCAGGTTCAAGAACATGTTTTTGACGGCTCCGCTAAAAGACTCACAAGTTTGGACGCCGCAAAAATGAAGATTCCTAAGCTATGCACAACTAAGATGCTTCGGGATCAAGATGATGATATGAAGATCAAGACTAGATCAAGACAACAAAGAAAAACAAGAGTTGTATTTTTATTTTTATTTTTAGATATTTTGTCAAAGCTAGATATTAGAAGTAGAGTTATGGGATTATCACACACACACACTTCTTAGTTAGGTTCATGGCTTCAAAAAGATTTTCAATTTCCATTTCTAACTTAGATCTAAAGAGAACATGTTTGGAAATAAGCTTTTTAGAAAAACAATATTTTTGGAAAAACATTTTAATGGAAAAACAAGTTTTTATCAAAAGGATTTTTATCAAACTATTTTAACATGATAGAAGTATGACATATGCTCATACTCTATGTTTTTACAAGTTCCAAATATTTAACCCAAGACCCAAACCCAAACCCAAAAATTCTGGTTCTGGAAGTTCTGATATTTCAGAACTCACAGTAACCGGTCGACCAGCCCGGTCGACCGATGTGCACAAAACTGTGCATGTGTATATCAGTCGACCGACCCGGTCGACCGATGCACTTGTGTGTTCTCGGGATTTTTCGGTCGACCGACCCGGTCGACCGGACAGCCCCAACGGTCACATTTTTGACCGTTGGCGGTCGACCGACCCGGTCGACCGGACTCTGTCAAAAGTTCTGACAGATCCAACAGCTATTTTTTCTGGCTGATTCTCTTTTGGGATTTGATACCAGCGATTTTGTGAGGCTGTTTTTGACCCCTATAAATAGAGGGTCACCTCATATTGATATGATAACTATTGCAAAAACAATTCCAAAAGATTTCTCAAGAGTTTTTCAAAGAATTTCAATTCCTTTCTTTTACAAAAGATTTCCAAAGCCTAAATTCCCAACACCCAACTTGTAGCCTACTCTCTACTTCTCTCTAGCTTTGCACTACACAATCCCATATATCTACATCTACATATTTGGTTCTAGGATTGTGCTTAGTGAGCTTTTGTAAAGTGATCAAGTGTTGATCACTCTTTTCTTATTGAGTGAAGTTGTAGAGGCATCGCCTCAAGGGAGCTAGTGAGCTTCGGGTGGTGTTGCGGCATCACAAGTGTAGGGACAAGTGTGTCCTTGTATTGGCGATCCGGTGGGATCACGATAGTAGTGCAAATCCTTCAAGTGTGAAGGCAGGGACGTAGAGCATGGCTCGAACCTCGGAAACACATCCTTGCGTTTGCGTTTGCTCAAATTTTCTCTCAACTCTACTCCTTTTAATTCTTGCACATTTATTGTTCTATTTATTGCAAGTCTAAATTTGTGCTATTTGTGTGTTAAATTTAAATTCCGCATTATTGCCATAATCATATAGCCATCACCTATTCACCCCCCTCTAGGTGATTTCAATTGGTACCAGAGCCAAACCCTACAACTTAGGTCTAACCACCTTAGGGAGATCCATATTTGGCTATATACATTTTTGTTGCATTTACTTTTACTTGTGCATTCATGGCATCCATGGACTTTTCTAGCATTAAATCCCACCCAAATTTGATGGCTTGAACTTTCCCATTTGGAAAGTCAAGATGAACTTATTTTTGAAATCCTTAGGTGTTAGAGTGGCTAGGGCCATTACCAAAGATTTCATTGAACCCACTAGTGATGAGAGCACATGGTCCGAGGATACTTCCAAAGACTATGAGGCTAATGCTAGGGCACAATATGCATTAACCCAAGCATTAAATGAGGATGACCTTGCACGTATAATTAATTGTAAATCCGCATTTGAGGTTTGGAACATACTCATTGTGACTCATGAGGGAACGTCTCAAGTCAAGAGAGCCAAAGTTGACTTGCTACGTTCTCAATATGAGAACTTTTACATGTTTGAAATGAGAGCATTGATGATATGCTCACCCGTTTTGCAAAAATAACTAATGCTCTTTCTTCCTTAGGCGACAAGATTGATAATGATCAAAAGATAAGGAAAGTGATTAGAGCTCTTCCCAAAGCTTGGGAAGTCAAGGCGACCACACTCAAGGAGCTCAACGACAAAGAGGAGATGGACTTCTCGGCTTCATCGGAAATCTCAAGACGCATGAGATGGAGATGAAAGTTAGAGAAGAGAGGGAGGCACCAAAGAAGAAGACAATTGCCTTCAAGGCCACTCCTACTACCATTGAGGAAGACGACTCATCCGAAGATTGCGATGAGGACTTCGCCATGCTCATCCGGAAGGTGGGCAAGATGTTCTACAAGAAGGGACGGCAAAGTAACTTCCGAAGAGGGAAACCTCAAGGAAGGTACGAGAAGAAAAGAGAAGAACCCGGTCCTTGCTTCCATTGCAAGAAGATCGGTCACCTAATTGCCGATTGCCCCGCTCTCCAAGCAACCTCCTCCAAGCACGGGAAGAAGAAGAAAGCTTTGGCCGCTACATGGGATGATTCGGAGTCAGAATCCGAAGAGGAGCACGACGCCGCTAACATGTGCTTTATGGCACAAGGTGAGGATTCATCTAAGGTATGTCTAGAAACTTCTATTGATGATGATGATCTCACAATGGATGAACTTGCTCAATTTTTTGAAGAATTGCAACATAGGTATGAGATTTCACAATCTCATAATAAGAAACTGAAAAAGGAAATGATGTTTTGAAAAACAAACTTGAAATTTGTTTAAAAGAGAAAAATGAGTTATCTAGTTCTTTTGAAAAATTGAAAAGTGATTTGATAAGTATAAGGTAGCTAATAAGGAAAAATCCCTATAATTTCTAGTAATAAAAATGTTTTTGTTGAAATTCAAAACGTGTTGATTCTTTAGATAACACTTTAAAGAAATGTGCATTTGATCTTAACAAGCTTGCATCTAAATTTCCTAAGGGAGTAGCCCAAGGGAAACATGTTCATTATAAACACTCTACACATAAACATGCACACACACATAACCATGCATTTATGTATAGTAGTGGTAGAATTTTTATTTGCACGCATTGTGGCCGCAAAGGCCATTTAGAAAAGTTTTGCTATGCTAAAAATAATGTAAAGAATAAATTTATTTGGGTTCGCCCCGGATCTAACCCCAAAGGACCCACTAAGATTTGGGTACCAAAAGAGCCACCAAATTTAAATGATACAGGTATAGGTGGATCTACACCCTCCAAGACTTAGGAGGAAGTGGTGCCCGGGTGGTTGATGCATCGGAGCTTAAAGAACAAATCGTGCATGCATCGCTATCGTGGAGGCACCTATTTTTGGAGATTGCCCGTAAATTGGTAACATCTCCATTTAAGAGTTTAATTTTGTATATACAATTGTTATAGGATTGCTAGTTTAATTTTATGCCTCATTGATACATGATTAGTATAAACTTGCAACTCTATCATGATTGTATATGCCATGTCAAGTTTTTGATTTTTAGTCATGTATACATATGTATAGAATTGATAGTTTGCTTTTGTACTCTATTGATATATGCTTGTATAGAACTACTTTTCTATCATGTTGTATATGTGTCTTGTGTTAACTTCTATATCTTTTGTTTCATGCCTTGTTTATTGTATGTCCACATGTATAGGTTATATTTGTGATTATATACTTGTATACATATACACATTATGTTCATAAATAAAAATAAACATTTGTAAAATTTTCTATTTAAACAAACACCTTAAAGATGGCAATTACGCACCTCAACTCATTCAAGAGGAATCAAGAGGATGAAGTTCAGAACCCGTCACTGGGTATTCGGCTTCAACATCTTTAAAATCTTTGTTTAAATATGAAAATAAATTTTAAAAAAAAAAAGGTTTTGCATGATTTGATGTTGTAATAACTTAATGAAGATTTAAAACCTGTTGGTGTATTCCTATATGTTTAATATGTCTTACCTATTTTAACTACAAATTTATTTAAATTTTTTTTTGGGCCAGATGCTGTTAACAGATTTCAGGCAAAGCCGGTCGACCGACCTATAAAGCCCCGGTCGACCGACTCTGCCTGAGAAGAAAATTTTTTTTTCTTTTCTGTTACCGGTCGACCGACCATAATCCCGGTCGACCGCTGCTGACCTGCAGAGCTCTCGGGATAAATCGGTCGACCGGACCGGTCGACCGCTCTATATTTACAGAGCTCTCGGGTTGTTTCGGTCGACCGGACCGGTCAACCGATCGTCGAATTCTGCCCTATATCTGTCATTTCTCTTCACTTTTTTCTCTCTCTCTCTCTCACTCAGCCGACGAACCCGACTCCATCTCTCTCCAAAAATTTTCTTTTCTCTCCAATCTCTCAACCGATCCCAAATTAATTTAAAACCCTCCTTAAACTCCTTCTTCTACTTCCAGATCTTCAATTTCAGGATCTTCCATCCGCTGGATTCGGAGAAATTCGGATTTCTTTGCTTAGGGTTGAGTTCTTCACAGATTAAGGTAAAAATCCGATTTTTGACTCTGTTTTCATATCTTGCTTTGGAATCAACTATCTATTGTCATCAATTATAGGTTTCTAAGCATCTAGATCAAGCCCTAACTTTGTTTATACCTAAAAATTTCATTTTTCATCATGCCACCTAAACGTTCCGATCTGAGAAGGGAAAGGAAGTTGCACAACCTTCCTCCCAAGCTCCTAGACCCATTCGCCCCTTTTAAATGATCTTGCAGCTGATCGATTCTCCCATCTCTCCACTAGGAATATCAACTCGGGGAGATTTGTTGTAATTCAAGATTTTGAACACTTGAATATCCCCCACATTCTGCAGACCAACAATTTAGTTGAGTTTTTGACCATCAAGGAGCAAGTTTACACCTCCCTTGTTCCTTACTTTTATGCTAATTTTGAATTTGATGGTAATCGTATCACATCTAGGGTTTTAGGTAGAGACATCGACCTTTCTATCGGTCGATTTGCTAGGTTTCTGCATCTCTCCACTGGTGGAGCAGATGTGTATACCCATGATCTACATGACTTTGAATTTCCTGACGGTGAGTCTGTGCTCACCGCCTCTACCTTGATCCACGGGGTTGACAACCCCGGTCTAGTAAGGAATGAGGTTGTGAGTAGGTACACTCTCACTGCTCAGGTCCTTGCTAAGATTATTTTCTTCAACATTGTCCCCAAGCATGGTGAGTATAGCCACGCTAGGGGTTGCGTACCTTTGATTATCTATTGCCTTCTTCGAGGCATTAAGGTAAACTTTCCTAGAGTCATAGCCTCTCACATGGCTTCTGACCAAATTCGTACTGCGGGTAGAAGCTTGCCCTACGGCATGCTGATTACCCATCTTCTTAGGGCTCTTGATTTTGATCTTTCTGCCGAAAGTCCCTCCAATCCTTTGACCAACATCAATGGAGTTGTCCTGAAGATGATGGAAGCCCAGCTGCGTAGACACGCTCCTGTGCAACCACCTATTCCTCCTGTTGGTCCTAGCTCATCTTCTGCTCCAGGATCTTCTTCTTCAGCCCCTGTTTTTTCTCCTGAGTTTCTGGCTCTTGTCTCTTCGGAGGTCCGCTCTCAGATCGAGGCGCACCAGGCCTGGGTCGAGAAGCGCGACGCAGCTATTCGTGCGGAGTTGGATGCTCGTTCCATTCAGGATGCTGCTTTTCGGGCGGAGATCCGGAACAACATGTCTTATTTTGCTGAGTCCATGAGATTCGTGGACGTTCAGTTTCAGGCTCTTTTCTCAAAATTTGACATGCTCGTTCCTGACCGTACTCCGATTGCTTGTCGACTACCAGCCACCGGTCCTCCATTCCCTCCCAGAGCTCGTTCTTCTGTTCCACCACCGCGCACCAGAGTTGATGGCATGGATCCAGAGGAGGTTGCTTCTTCAGAGGAAGAAGATGGTGGTGACAAGAAGTTGGCTGAGGGCTCATCTGAGCATGCAGACGACGAGGAGGACGAGGATGCTGGAGATGATGATGATGCTGCTGAGTGACCTCCCCTTTTGATGATGTCAAAAAGGGGGAGAGTTATTTGGGGAGAGTTATCTTGAGAGAGATATTTTGTGATGTAGTACCTTATGTACTTTATTTGTGTTTGGACATGTAGTATTTACTTTTATTTTTGCTTTGGACATGTATTTTCTAGTATGTGTTGTGGACATGGACGTGGATGTTTACTTTATGCGTATCTTTTGTATTTGTGTCTCTCTTATTTATGTCATGTATGAACTCTTTTCCTTCATCTATTCTATGACATGAGTATTTGGTATCATTTGTTGGCATGGAAATATGGTGTTTATCATTTACATATGTTTTCCTATATATGCATGTGTTGAGGGGGAGCTTCATTTGAAGTCTCTACCCAAAATATTTTGTGATAACTACATATGTTTTGCCATCATCAAAAAGGGGGAGATTGTTGGCCCAAAGGCCATTATCCCAGTTATTTTGATGATAACAAAACATATTTAGTTATGTATTTAATATTTTTGTTTAAAAGGATTTCAGGTTCAAGAACAGGTTTTTGACGGCTCCGCTAAAAGACTCACACGTTTGGACGCCGCAAAAATGAAGATTCCTAAGCTATGCACAACTAAGATGCTTCGGGATCAAGATGATGATATGAAGATCAAGACTAGATCAAGACAACAAAGAAAAACAAGAGTTGTATTTTTATTTTTTATTTTTAGATATTTTGTCAAAGCTAGATATTAGAAGTAGAGCTATGGGATTATCACACACACACACTTCTTAGTTAGGTTCATGGCTTCAAAAAGATTTTCAATTTCCATTTCTAACTTAGATCTAAAGAGAACATGTTTGGAAATAAGCTTTTTAGAAAAACAATATTTTTGGAAAAACATTTTTATGGAAAAACAAGTTTTTATCAAAAGGATTTTTATCAAACTATTTTAACATGATAGAAGTATGACATATGCTCATACTCTATGTTTTTACAAGTTCCAAATATTTAACCCAAGACCCAAAACCCAAAACCCAAAAATTCTGGTTCTGAAAGTTCTGATATTTCAGAACTCACAGTAACCGGTCGACCGGCCCGGTCGACCGATGTGCACAAAACTGTGCATGTGTATATCAGTCGACCGACCCGGTCGACCGATGCACTTGTGTGTTCTCAGGATTTTTCGGTCGACCGACCCGGTCGACCGGACAGCCCCAACAGTCACATTTTTGACCGTTGGCGGTCGACCGACCCGGTCGACCGGACTCTGTCGAAAGTTCTGACAGATCCAACAGCTATTTTTTCTGGCTGATTCTCTTTTGGGATTTGATACCAGCGATTTTGTGAGGCTGTTTTTGACCCCTATAAATAGAGGGTCACCTCATATTGATATGATAACTATTGCAAAACAATTCCAAAAGATTTCTCAAGAGTTTTTCAAAGAATTTCAATTCCTTTCTTTTACAAAAGATTTCCAAAGCCTAAATTCCCAACACCCAACTTGTAGCCTACTCTCTACTTCTCTCTAGCTTTGCACTACACAATCCCATATATCTACATCTACATATTTGGTTCTAGGATTGTGCTTAGTGAGCTTTTGTAAAGTGATCAAGTGTTGATCACTCTTTTCTTATTGAGTGAAGTTGTAGAGGCATCGGCCTCAAGGGAGCTAGTGAGCTTCGGGTGGTGTTGCGGCATCACAAGTGTAGGGACAAGTGTGTCCTTGTATTGGCGATCCGGTGGGATCAACGATAGTAGTGCAAATCCTTCAAGTGTGAAGGCGGGGACGTAGAGCGTGGCTCGAACCTCGGAAACACATCCTTGCGTTTGCGTTTGCTCAAATTTTCTCTCAACTCTACTCCTTTTAATTCTTGCACATTTATTGTTCTATTTATTGCAAGTCTAAATTTGTGCTATTTGTGTGTTAAATTTTAAATTCCGCATTATTGCCATAATCATATAGCCATCACCTATTCACCCCCCCTCTAGGTGATTTCAACATTTTCTACTTTACTTGCTTTCTTTAATTCTAACTTTACTTTACTTGCACTTTAATTCATGCTTTGCTTTTCTTTTCTTATGGCTAGTAGCTAACTTTTCTAACATGAACTAGCTAACCACTAACCTTGCTAACTACTAACTCATGGGTGATTGCTATCTTTAATCTTGCAAGTTGTATGGTCTTCTCTTCTCCGATGGGTTTCTTTCATTTTTTGGCAAGCTATTGTTGTAATTCTCCATATGATTCATGTGTGCCTCATTTAGAGCCTTGTCTTTAGAACAAGTGCTTTGATGGAACATGGAGATGGATCACCAAACATATGCTATTTGTTGTACAACTTCTTTACTTCAATTAATGAATGTTGTATCTTCTTCCTTAGCATCCCTTGAGTGTCGCTCTTTTGATTCCATTATTGAAAGTCTATCTTGTAGGCCAATGACATCTATGAGTCTACAAGACAAGTCCAAGAGTGATCACCCGTCATTCAAGTGGGAAAGTAATTAGACCAACACGCAAGACAAATCTTTGCTAATGAATCAACATGAGGCACGCATCACCATCACGGAGTTTAGTAAGTTTAGCAAAGTAGTAAGGTTAGCTAGTCATGGTTTTCTTCCATCTTCAAATCTTTTACAAGTTTTCTTTTCTTTTTAGTGTTAATCCAAAGCCAATCTTGTTTTGATTTCTTTTCATTTTCCATCATGAACATATCCACCGATTCTTTCATTTCTTTTTCCATGTTTTATTCATTCTTTTAAGACAAAGAAGAATCTTCGTTTTCTTTCTTCACAACGAACCGTAACGCTTCCATCGCAAGCTCTCCTCGAGGATCGACCCGTATAAGCTCTTTGCTACTACGGAGATTGGAAAGGATACATTAATCATTTGACATACATTTGTGGAGTGATCAAGCACTAAGGTTGACTCTAAACCTTCCCTCTTTTACATAATATCTGTGCAAATACTTCACACTATCCTTTTCCTCAATCAAATTTTTGGCGCCGTTGCCGGGGAGAGCAACGGTTTTTGATTTAAAGTGAAGAACTAAACGAATTTTCTTTTCTGTTGCAGGTTGCAGGTAAAGAAACAGGAAAATTTGCATTGCAGTGTCATATAAGTGGCTCTGGGCCTCTGCTCTTGAAAGCAGAGACCAGTTGCCCTCTGAATTGCCGCAGAATCTGGGCCAAAGCCGCAGATTTGCGGCAAGGAGGAGAGGACTACTGACAATTTTTCTGCAGGGTCTCTGGCTCTGTAAAATACAGCTGCTGCAATACTTAATTTCTTGTATGCTTCACCATACTCCTGTTAATAATCAACAGTAAAAAAATTGGTTGCAAAGTTAAAAATTGATTAGACATTTGCATTCTAGGCACTTGTCTTTTCAATTCATTTACTTTTACTGTTGAAGAGTGCTGGAGGCAAGGTACGTGCGCATTGCATATTGACTAGGACTCACTCTTTGTTTGATTTAAAACGCTTTGAGTGAACCTTGTTTGTTTATATCGTACACTTGCACAAAATCGATTCTAAGGGCATCACCCATAAATAAGATAAGTGGGGATTTTATCACCCTTTCCTTAGCCCGAAAATCACAATCCCAGCACTCACAATCCCAAGCTTCTAATAAAAACTGATAGACGTTGGCCCTAGGGACATTCGGACTCACTTAGGAGATTATCCTAAGGGAAAAAAGTGTTGGAAATTGACTTTTGCAAAATCAGTGTCTAGGAAAGGGATTGAGGGCCGAAAGCTCGAAGGTTGCTGGTTACTTAATTAAGGAACGTCTTTGACGGAAAACCTCCCACCAACCTTGCCCTTTCCTGGCTGATTAGCTTGTGGTCAAAGTCTACACTAAACCTCCTGTGGACGGTCTAATCAGTTAGGAGTCGTCTAGGTCCAGGAATCCTAGATAGCTTGGATTGATTTTTTTCTTTTATTGTTTGTTATTTTATTTTTCTTTTTCGCTGGTGTGATCGGTGCACGTTGTTTGTGACTATATATGCAAGAGTGGTTCCGTGATCCAAATTCTGCGAGACTTGTTAGAATTTCTACACTTGCACTTACACAACCACTTGACACAATGAAAAACAACGTCTCACTTCAAGATCGATTCTACCCGATTCCCACCTCCCTTCCATCGTGCATCCTTCTCCCCGAACCCAATGGAAATCACTTTGAGCTGAAACCGCAATTCATTAATACACTTCCCCGATTTCATGGTCTAGAGTCAGAGGACGCGTACCTCTTTATTCGTGAGTTTGAAGAGGTATGCCAAATGATGAGAATTTCCCAACTGACCGAGGATGCTGTTAGGTTAAGGTTCATACCGTTTGCACTTAAGGATTTAGCTAAGAAGTGGCTTTACAATCTTCCCGTCAGTTCCATATCTTCTTGGGATGATTTTGTTAAGGTCTTTCTTAAGAAATTCTATCCTATTCACAAAACAGCCCTCATGCGGAAGAATATCATGCAATTCAAGCAGGAACCAAATGAACCTTTCTGGAAGTATCTTGAGCATTTCAAAGACCTTCTAGCTCTGTGTCCTCATCACGGCATAGAGAAATGACGTTTATGCCAGATTATCTATGACGGTCTAGATTACCAAACGAAAACCCTCCTTGAATCCATGTGTCAAGGGAAATTTTTGAAGAAAGATGAACATCAGGGATGAGATCTCTTTGAAACCTTAGCTGAGAAAACCATTCAGTGGGAGTCATGCCCTGATAAACCCACTCCCACCACTTTCAGAACTGGTATGCACTCCATAGAATCCTCTATAGCCGCAGAAGCCAAGATCACACAATTGATGAAGAGGATAGAACTGCTTGAGTCTAGGGAAAATTCTGTTGTAAATCAGGTCAACCCATTGCCTGTGATTAAACCGGGTTGCACCTACTGTCATGACCTTAACCATGTCTTTGAGGAGTGTCCTTTGTATCAGCCCCAATCATATCAGGAGAACTTGAATGCAGCATTTACCAGACCCCCATACTCCAACACTTACAATTCAGGATGGCAGAACCATCCAAATTTTTCGTGGAGTCAGTCTGGTCCTGAGCATCATAGGCCACCATTTCCACATCCTTATAATGCTCAGTCTCACCCATCCAGTTTCAATCGTAATGCACCTAATTTTCATCCATCTCAAGGTCCACCACAATCCCAATCTTTTCAAAGTCCACCACACTACCAATCACAATTCCAGTCTCCATATCATCAACATCCACCCCAGAATGATTCAGAAATATCAGAGTTGAGGAAAATGTTAGAAACCTTTACAAAGAACTATCATCAGGATATGAATAAAGTTCAGGTCTAAATTGGGCAATTGGCTAATTCTGTAAATGAGAGACAAAAAGGACTGTTACCAAGTCAGCCATTGCCAAATCCCAAACATGAAGATACGGGCCCAAGTCATTGTCATGCTATTCATACCCTGAGATCTGGAAAATAAGTAGACAATAAGGTTTCTAGTCAATCATCCCATCCAGTACCAAAACCAACACCTCCTGTCCCAATACAACCAGTTTCTGACAAACCATCTTCTAGTACAGATCCATCCACTTCAAAAGCCAAGGGTAAAGAAAAGGTAGATGAGCAACCTTATAAGCCTAGTATACCATTTTCAAATAGGCTTATAAATAACAAGACAAATGCTCATATGGAGAAAATAAAAGAAATGTTCAACAAGGTCCAAATCAATGTCCCTCTTCTTGATGCCATACAACAAGTGCCATCATATGCCAAATTCTTGAAGGAAATGTGCACCAAGAAGAGGAAAACACAAGTCCCTAAGAAAGTCTTCCTAGCATCAACCATTAGCGAATTGTTCACTGGTCCAATTCCTGTTAAATACAAAGACCCAGGGAGCCCCACCATTTCATGCATCATAGGATAGACTACCATCAATAGGGCACTGCTTGATTTAGGGGCCAGCATCAATCTCCTACCTTTTTCTGTGTACCAACAATTAGGGTTAGGCGATCTTCTCCCTACCCAAATGACCATACAATTGGCTGATCGCTCTGTCACTAGACCCCAGGGGGAAATTCACGATGTCCTTGTCAAAGTTGGGGAATTCATTTATCCTGTTGACTTTGTAGTCCTTGAAACAAAACCTGTGTCAAATTCCAATCAAAGGGCTCAAATTCCTGTCATTTTGGGACGACCATTCCTGGCTACTGCAAATGCCATCATTAATTGCCGGAATAGATCAATGAGGTTAACCTTTGGTAACATGACTCATGAACACAATGTCTTCCACACACAACCTCGTAAAACAAAAGATCAAACATTTGAGGTTAGTTTCATTAGTAACAATTGTGAGGAAGAAGGTGAAGATCCAAAGATGAGTCACAATCTTGTGATTCTCTTATTCGAGTACCCTTTCAAAAGGAGAAAGTTGATTTGGATATTTTCACTTTCAATGAGCCAACTCTGACTGTATTCGAACCTCCGATTGATATATCCTTTGAAGACCTGTTTGCTGATGAGATCATGTGTCTAGATGAGTCAACTCGGGGTCAGCTAACTGATTGCACACTTCCGGATGTTGACCTTAATTTTGAAGAATTGTATGGAGAGGAGCTGAAATTTCTTAACATTGGAAGTGATGAGATTCAGAGTGAGAGTGGTGATAAGGAATTTTTTAGTGAACAATGTGGTGGAATGAGGGTGAATGATAATAATAAACAATTGAATCTGAAAATACCTAGGGCTAAAATAATTCAAACCGTTTCCCAACTGAGCTCACGAAAGCAGACGCACTGGAACGATGGGAAACGGGCCAGAGGAAAACGACCAAAGCCTAGGTAATGGTTACACTTGTATATACTCTTTGTAAATAATTTTTTGCACTTTCTTGTAAATAAAAGTTTCTTACCTCTTACCTATTTCATGCACACATATATCATGATGCATTAAGGACAATGCATGAGATAAGTGTGGGGGAGGGTTTACTAACTTAGAGTTTTTAGATTTTCTTTCTTTTAGTTTTTAGATTTTCTTTCTTTTACACTTCTTTTAGAAATCTTCCCTTTTGTATAGGAATTTTCTCTTTCTTTAAAAAACTTTTTGAAATAAGAGACAAAGTTTTCATCTATTTTTAAGAAAATTAAGATGATCTTAGAAATTAAGAAAGCCTTAATTATGACATCTTAAACCTAGTTGAAATAATGGATATTGTTTAAAATTATAGGCTAAGTAAGAAAAATTGGGGAGATATTTTTATCTTGAATTTTTTTGCCTTAGATAGTATGCACTTCACACTTACACATTTTTGAGATGGAAACAAAGACCAAAAAGGCCATAAAAATATAAAAAAAAAGAAAATATATAAATAAAATATCACTTATTAAGCTGGATAATTGTGCCTGAAGAAGCATGGTTATTCACGCCTAACGGTGATTAAAAGAATAATCCCCCTTAGTTTTGTGGCCTTTTTCACTCGAGTCCTTAAACTCGAGGGATGTTTTCTCATCTGGTGCCCTAAGACCTACTGGTTTGGGAGTCATCGGTTATAGGCTCGTTACATGGGTGAACTAGAAAGCCTAAACTAAGGGAAGAAAAAAAATATATATATATAAATAAATAAATACATAATAAATGGCTTTATGGTTAGAGTTGAAATCCCAGAAATCTTCACTATCACAATGTGCATATTATCTAGGTTTTATGAAAGATAAAGTATTCAATCCAATTTTGAATTCTTACCTTAATTGAAGACAAGATCCTGCATGGAGACTAAGTTTAAGGGAGAATAATTATAGGTGGACTTATGACCTTAGATCACTTATATTTTTGCAAAAATATTTCGAAAACTTGTCTCTCTTTCAAAATGAATTTTCAAAACACTAACATTTATTTTCTTTCTTTATGGATTTTGTGGGTGTAATCCGCTGAAAACCCTCAGGAGACAACACTCCTCCTCTAGGGTAACCTAGAGGTTTAACGGCTTGTTGCACGTGCTTAGTGCAATCGCGTCACCTGCGAAAGTGGTGTAATAAATTGGTAGTATAGTTTTTCTTCTCTTATTTTGCTCGGGACGAGCAAAAGAATAAGTGTGGGGGTGTGATTGTTATTCAATTTTGCATATTTTACCACATTCATACCATGCATATTGCAAATAAAATGTGATTTTTAATCCTTTTCTCTCTATTTTTGCAGGTCCATATTCTAATAGAGAAAAGGCCCAAAATCTCTTTAATTATCAAGAATTAAAGGAGATTAATTCAAAGCCCAAAAGAGAGTCCAAGGTTGAGCCCAGGATCTGGAGAATTCTATGCGCCAGCTCAGACTTCCAGAAGGTCCACGTGGCTAACAAACTCGTAACAAACGCGCAACATAAATCTTGGCCTCAACGGCCAAGATTCTGCCGCAGATCCACAGCTTTTGTCGCAGATCTGCGGCAGTTACAAGGCCATTGAGGCCCGAAATTCTCTCCAACAACCTGGGTTCCAGATACTTCTCTCTGAGGCTATAAATACACCACCAGGGCCTTCGCAACAGAGTAGAGGAGGAGAGAGGAGAGATTAGAGATTAGATGCTTGTATTTTGTAGGATTTCTCTCTAGGATTTTTGTAGTGCTCTAGATCTTCTTCCTCCCTAGAAATTTTGTAAAGAGAGAGTTTGTAAGAGAGAGAAAGCATGTGTATACCAAGGTGTGAAAACTTGTGAAGCAAGGATTGATCCATTCTCTTCTCTCTTCTCTTGCATTTTCTAGTTTACTTGCTTTCTTTAATTCTAGCTTTACTTTACTTGCACTTTAATTCATGCTTTGCTTTTCTTTTCTTATGGCTAGTAGCTAACTTTTCTAACATGAACTAGCTAACCACTAACCTTGCTAACTACTAACTCATGGGTGATTGCTATCTTTAATCTTGCAAGTTGTATGGTCTTCTCTTCTCCGATGGGTTTCTTTCATTTTTTGGCAAGCTATTGTTGTAATTCTCCATATGATTCATGTGTGCCTCATTTAGAGCCTTGTCTTTAGAACAAGTGCTTTGATGGAACATGGAGATGGATCACCAAACATATGCTATTTGTTGTACAACTCTTTACTTCAATTAATGAATGTTGTATCTTCTTCCTTAGCATCCCTTGAGTGTCGCTCTTTTGATTCCATTATTGAAAGTCTATCTTGTAGGCCAATGACATCTATGAGTCTACAAGACAAGTCCAAGAGTGATCACCCGTCATTCAAGTGCGAAAGTAATTAGACCAACACGCAAGACAAATCTTTGCCGATGAATCAACATGAGGCACGCATCACCATCACGGAGTTTAGTAAGTTAGCAAAGTAGTAAGGTTAGCTAGTCATGGTTTTCTTCCATCTTCAAATCTTTTACAAGTTTTCTTTTCTTTTTAGTGTTAATCCAAAAGCCAATCTTGTTTTGATTTCTTTTCATTTTCCATCATGAACATATCCACCGATTCTTTCATTTCTTTTTCCATGTTTCATTCATTCTTTTAAGACAAAGAAGAATCTTCGTTTTCTTTCTTCACAACGAACCGTAACGCTTCCATCGCAAGCTCTCCTCGAGGATCGACCCGTATAAGCTCTTTGCTACTACGGAGATTGGAAAGGATACATTAATCATTTGACATACATTTGTGGAGTGATCAAGCACTAAGGTTGACTCTAAACCTTCCCTCTTTTACATAATATCTGTGCAAATACTTCACACTATCATTTTCCTCAATCACCACCTAGGAGTGAGATTTTGGTTAGCTAATCTAGATTTACATTTGCACACATATTTGCTTACACACACTCATGGATTACCTTGCCTCTCCCATATTTGATGTTTCCAACATAGATATATGGAACCTTAGAGTGAAAACCCTAAGAATGCATTTTACCTTGCTACTACCAAGAAATCTTATCTTGGTAATAACAAGCATATAGAAGCCAATGCACAAGCCTTAGAGGGACTTAGGCGCACTCTTAGCAAAGATTATCTTATGACTGTTTCTTGATTGAAAAATCAAAGAGTTAAGAGATTTACCGTGTAGCTTCGGGCTAACAGGTCGTGTCCACGAGGAGAAATGTGATGAAAGCTATTCGGTGTTTTGTTTAGTAACAAAGAATTGTGCTCGTTTTTTAATTGAAAAGAGAATGGAAAGAAGGGAGATGATTAAAAGAGAAATTGCAACTTTGGAGAAGGCTTTGGAAAAGGTGAATTTTGTATAAAGTTTAGAAAGTGATTTGTTGTTTTTTAATGAAGAAGAAAATCTGGGCTCACTACTCAATGACATGTTCTTCAATTAAAAATCTTAATACCTCAACTTGATCATAGGCAAAACTTAAGATTGATTCTAGAAAGTTTTAAGTAAAACACATAAGATGGTTGGAAAGGTTAATTCTTTTCTTTAAGAAATCGTCTTGAGTTGAATGTTAAATCATCAAGAAGTTCAAGTATGAGATAAAAACAAGTTCAAGAGACGTTTTGAAAAGAGGTAGAAGTTAAAAATCCAAACCCATCCTCATGTGCCTTCAAGAACACTTTCAGGAAGAAAGGCTTAAGTTAGGCATGCAAATGATTCATTGGGTCATTTCTTCAAAATCGTTCGAAAAGAAGAGGGATTAGAGAGAGGAGTAATAGTGAGCCCAGAAACCGATTTAGCTACTCATGAAAAACAAAGAACAATGCAAGTAATTAAAGCAAGACATACCGTAAAATAAGTGGAAGAAAATGTAGCTCGATTCTTGTATTGATGTCACTTCAATCTTCAAGTTACAAACACTCAATTCCTCTCTCTCACAGGTATTTGTCTGAACTACAAATAGCAAAACAAAAATATAACTTTTGTAGTATCTAACAAAGTGCCTAAACCTTAAAGTATAAACAAAATTCTAATCCTAGTCTTCGCTCCTTTTCAGTACAAAACCCAAGCTCTTATAGGCACAAACCCAGAGGGCAGGGAGTGAGGAGATAAGGGGAGCAAACTCCCCCCTTATCTCCACAATAAGCCGCAGATCCGCGGCCTGGATGTGGCCAATTGGCCACATCCAGGTGGAGAAACAGTTGGCGTGGCTTTGGGCTTTTTTTTGTCTTGTTGGATTTACTGTTGCAGCTCCCAGATTTGACGAAACGATCTTTAATTTGTTGGCTTCAACCTCTTGATTTAGGAGGATTCATTTCAACCGGTTTTCAACCTCTCTGATATGCCAAGATTTGCCCTGATTTCTTGATTTCGAATTT
This sequence comes from Agave tequilana, assembly GCA_038442645.1. NCBI lineage: Eukaryota > Viridiplantae > Streptophyta > Magnoliopsida > Asparagales > Asparagaceae > Agave > Agave tequilana. The sequence goes on along the minus strand of JAVJIF010010080.1, from coordinate 34,826 downwards.
ACTCTGAATTAAATCAGAATTTGGTGGGTTTTTGGGCTTGTTTCTCTTTCTTTTCTTTTAGCAATTGGGCCTACATTTAACAAAGAAAAAGAAGACTTATTAATAGGATTTATTAGATAAAAAAGTATGGTAATGTGATAATGTATATGCAATATATGTGACTGATCATTTCTCATTGTGGTTCCGCTTTTACAGTGTGAAACACATTGACCTCTCCAGAGCTACAAACGATGAAATATGCAGAGAAAGAATTTAGTGGAGATGAGTCCGAACAAGCTTGCTTCATGGTCCAAGGGAATGACTCCCTTGAGGTAAACCCGGACACTCTATTAGATGATTGTGCTAGTTCTTCAGGAGATGACATTATGGATGCCGATGTTTTGAATGAAGAACTATCTATTTTTTGTGAAAACTTGCTTGAAAAATATAAAGTTTTGAAAAAGAAAAGCTTTAAATTAAAAGAAGAAAATAAGGGCTTGTTTTCAAAACTTGATTTGATTTTGCAAGAGAGGAATGAGTTTTCAAGTGAAAGGAACTCCTTGAAATCCCAACTTAACCTTGCCCTTAATGAAAACAACATGTTAAAGAATAAAAATGATCGTGATGATGTTTTGAAGAAAAATGAGGTTTTATCTTCAAAACTTGATTTTGTTTTAAAAGAGAACGAATCTTTAAAAAATAAAATTGTTTTAATTTCAAAGAAATTGGATATAGTTTCAAATGAAAATAAATCTTTAAAAAATAATTTGTCTTCTCATGTTTGTCATGTTCCTATTGCTTCTTTCACTATTGATAAACATTATGCTTGTTCCACTTCTTCTTCAAAAATTAAAAATGATATAATTGTGTTAAAGAAGAGTGTAGATTATTTGTGCTCCATTTGAGCTAATGAGCTATAGATCACGAGAGATTGGAGTCCATGTTTCACAAGAAACATACACCGCATATACATGCACACAAACCTCGGCATACACATGCTCATCATGCGCACACACATGATTCTTGTATGCTCATGTGTACACTTGTACACATTGTGGACGTAAGGGCCACCTTGTAAAATTTTATTATGATAGAATACATGATTCAAATTTTACAAATAAATTTGTTTGGGTTAGGAAAGGTGCTAGTCCCATGGACCCAATAAGGTATGGGTACCAAAGGCACTCCTATTTTATTTGATGTAGATGTGGGCTTTCGCTTGACGTGAGAGTATTGGTGCCTTGATGGTGGATGCGTTCTGAGCTAAATGGTGACACTTTTGAATCATCACTTTCAAGGAAAGTTTGGAGGGAGGACCACCATGGTTTGAAGATCTAGAGATTAGCCCTAATGATTTTGGTAACTACTCTAACTCCCATTTAATTTACATGCTTTCATAGTTTGATTTTTAGCATGTTTTGATTTTTCATGATTATTATGTTATATGCCATGTTAATTAAACTTGTGATATACATATGTAGTATTTGAGATACACCCATGGTTATATGGACTTATATTTTTGTGTTCTCACTTTAGTTTAACCATTGTGTATATCCTAATTTAAAATATGTGCATTTAATCTAATGATCATGGTTGTTTATGATTTTACACTTCATGTTTTGATTATTTGTTTAGATGTAGTTTTCATTAAAACTTGCGTTTATAGTTGTACAACTAGTGAGCCACATTTGATTATTATATGTTTGTGCTATGGTGCTCATTTGTACTCATTAGATGTACTTGTATAGCCTAGTTTTGATGATTTTTATATTTTAACTTGTATTCTCTATTTTTATACATGTTTTCTAAAAATATGTTTAGTTTCATGTATATGTTAATTTTGTCTAAAATTATTGGATATACATGTATACTCTTGAGTCACTTGCCTTCATGCAAACTCTTTTATAGACTCGTTTATTTTTGGGGTGTGTATGTATACTTTTAGTTTTAACAAAACATACATATACCTTGATGCTTGTCGAGTTTTGATGAAAATTTTAGTTTTGATGATTTGGTTTCATATTTTGAAGATCCTTAACTAGTTTTTCAAAAATTACTTTAAATTAGTTATTATTCTTCATTTGGTAGTATTTTCAATTTATAACTATTTTTAAATCCTATTTTTGAAAACTTTTACCTTTTAAGGGCGGTTGATGGGCGACCATGCGTTGTATGCTCTTATTGAAAATCTTCAAAACATGTGCATGAATAGGGTGGAATTATGAGTAATACACATGAACTTCATGTAATTCTATTCTTGTATACTCATATGTGTTTTCTATATATGTATGCTTCTAATTTCAAATAGTATCAATTTCGATTGTATTTTCATTTTCATACATACATACATACATACATACATACATACATACATACATACATACATACATACATATATATATATATATATATATATATATATATATATATATATATATATATATATATTTATGCTTTGATTATGCCAATATATTTCAATTGGTATCAAAATTTTTAAGTATAAGATATACATGATTTTTAAAATAAAATTCACTTTGTATACTCATGATCTTTCTTGCTAAGTTTGATTTAGTCTTTAATACCAATTATTTTTCAATTGGTATCTTTTACAAGCTTATGCATTATGTTTATTAGTATTTCATAAAGGGGAGAAAAATTCGTATTTTATCTTTCATTCGGTTTTATTTTCAATTGGAATCTTACTCTCATTCTTTATGATGAAAAATACTTTATTTTGGTATATGCTAACATTTTCAATATTGGTATCAATAATCTTAAATTAGTATTATTCTCAATTTAGTATCTTTATTGCAAAATGAGTTGTGTTTACCCAAAAATTTAGTTTTTACTTTCAATTGGTATCAAAATTTACAATATATTTCAATTGGTATCAAAAACGTACAATATTTCATTTTCAATTGGTATCAAAATTTACAAAATATTTTCGTATCAAAAACATAAAATGTTTCACTTTCATTGATATCAAAATTTATTTTATTGACTTCAAGAAAATTTCAAAATTTGTTTTATAAGTAATTTCAACATGTTTTGATATGTATTGCTTATATGCAAGGGGAGCTTAATATCTTCTCTATATATAAATTCATGTTGAGTGTATCTTACACTGAGGAGCTTGACATCTCTTCTTTATGTGATACACGTGTGCAGCGAGAGCTTAACATCTTTATTTATACATTATATGTTATGCTTTGTGTGGTTAGGGTCTAATCATCTTTTTCATATAATGCATGTATGCAGAGGAGTTAACTTTACGTCTTTCCTCTTCATGAATGTATATCGCATATATATCTTTATTGTTTGTTATTCCTTCGCCCCTTTTTGATGAATTGACAAAAAGGGGAGAAGAATTTGATGAGTTTATATATGCATGCTTATTTCATTTTCTTGTTTATGCAAAAAGGGAGAGAAGTATTGCCATGTATGTTTATTTTCTTGTTAATTTATGAGTTTCATTGAATATTCATTTATTTATTGTTATGCATGAGTTAAGGGGAGCTTCTATGAAGCTTATTTTTAATCCACGCATATATAACTCATTGTTATCATTAAAAAGGGGGAGCTTGTTGGCCCAAAGGCCCATCACTCTAGTTTTGATGATGATTAACTCATGTAGTTATAGTTTACTAATGATCTTGTATTTATATAGTTTCAGTTATTGATCAAGATCTTAATAAGTGTTTAGCTTCAACAAAGGAGTTTTAGAGCTAACACATGCAGATTCAAGAGCTCGCGCATCAAGATCGCATCTAACACTCGGTTGGAGTCAAGCTCGTTGGATCGCATTTGGATCGAGTCGACTTGGAGACAAGAAGACTTCGGTTTGTGTTTAGTTTAGAATATTTAGATCTTGTGTAAAGGTAGATAGTGTTAATATGCTCAAATTCACATACATACATAAGTTTCAATATATTTGGTTTCCGGTTTAACTAGTTTTAGATTTCATGTCAGAAACATAGATATATATTTTATATGTGTATTGGATTCTATTCATACACAATATGCTTCAAAAGAGTGTTAAATATCTTGTTTTTATATTTATACAAGTTTGAGAAAAATTGGATTTCCATTTCAAAGTTTGGTTTTTGAAAATACTGATTTTGTATTTAAGCCTAATTTCTATATTAAAAAATGGTTCAAATTGTTTATAATATGTGTTGAATTTCAGTCACACATATTCATTCTTTAAATATTTACAAGAACTTATTTTTGTGAAATTTATGTAATTTTATGGGATTTTATAGAAGTTAAAAAAAGTTTTTAATCCCTAAAACTTCAGCCAGACTCAGCCGGCAGTCGACCGGACGGTCGACTGGACCAGGAGTTGGTCGACCGGACCAGTCGACCGATGTGCACGCAAAGGTGCACATGGCCAGCCTAAAACGCCGGTCGACCGCGCGGTCGACCGACTAAAAGCACCCAACTCTCGGGTGCTGGCTGGTCGACAGGGCGGTCGACCGACAGGCTTGGCCGGTTGACCGAGCGGTCGACCGGAAGGGCATTTCTGCCCTTTCCTGCTGCCAACGGGCAGATTTTTTTGAGGGCTTATAAATAGCCCCCTCTTGAGCTGATTTTAACAAGAATTGGAACAACAAAATTTTCCATCTTTACAAGTAGTTTAGCAACAAGTTTTCAAAGAGTTTTTGGGCTAAAAAAATTATTTTTTATTTGTTTTCAAGGGTTGAAAAAATCATGAAAAAGAGAGTATTTGGAAATTGGTTTTTGATCTTCATTTTTATAGCTATCTAGAAGTTTTTTTCAAGTATTTTCTTTATGATTTTGATTTCCAAATTCTTTGTTTTCTCACACTTGAGCTATCATATCCATCTTATTTATAGAATCTTATTTTTAATGAGAAAATTGATTTGTGATCTATTGTGTCACCTAGAGTTGTTTGTGGTCTTTGAGATCACTAAGTTGTTACCTTTTTTTTGCTTTGGGTTTGTGTTCATCTCTCTTGTGTAGAGGTGATTGTTGTTGTAGTTTGGCTTAGTGCCTTATCCCTCTAAGTGTAGAGGTGATTGTTGTTTGGCTTATTGCCTTATCCCTCCTGTGCGAGGTGATTGTTGTTGTGCCTTACCTCTTGTGTAGAGGTGGTTTTGTTGGAGAGAGGAGTTGTGTACTCCTAATTTGTATTTGTCAAATCTTCGGTGGAGGTTCCTTGTGTGGGAGGTCCTGTGTAGACGTATAGTGAAAATTCTTCTGTGTGAAGGCGGGTACGTAGAGCAGTGGCTCGAACCTCGAAATATATCTTGGTGTTTGCGTTTGATCCATTATCTTTAAACTCTCTCTTATATCTTGCACTAATTCATATTGTTCATATCACTTATATGCTTGATATTGTTTGTGTGTGCCCTTACTTGTGTTGAACTAAGAGAGCTTCATATAGCACCTCAACTCTTATTTAGAGGAATCAAGCGGAGTTAGTCCAGAGTCCTTCACCGAGAATTCGACTACACTCTTTAGTTATACTTAGTGTGTTGCAATTAGTTTTTAATTCTGCATTATTTGTTATTAGATTAGCCATATACCTATTCACCGCTCCCTCTACGTGTATTTTCAGGGGCAAGAGTTAAAGGCTTCACGGTATGGTTACAACCAAGGAAAGAATCAAGATATTAATCTGAAATCTTAAGTTGTTTTGCTAAAGACTTAAAAAACAAGTCAAGGTTGAGATTGCTAGGATTTTGCCTTATTTTTCAAGAAGAGATGTTGGTCCAAGAAAATCTAATTGAGTTGGAGAAGACGATGGCTTGAAGTAGAAGAAGCAAATTAAAATGAAACAGTTTTTTTTCAGGCGAATTCGAATTTCTTTTCCAGGAGTATGAATAGGATTTAATTCCTATTTAATGGAGGTTTGTTTGTAAAGATTAAAAAGTTTATAATCCTTCTAAATCAAGGAGATCAATTCCTAAAAAATTGATCAAGATTCTTCAATCATCCAAGGTCAAGATCATCTCATAGTCCAAATAAGAGTTGTATTATAAAATTTTATAAATAAATGTTGTAACCAAGAATTGAAATTGCCTCAACCAAAAAAGTTTCAAAGAGTTTTTAAAATAGAGAATCTCAAGTAAAGGAGACCAGAGGAAGCCAACAAAGAGAGGAGCAAGTTGAAGGTGCATAGAGAGAAGATAATACTCTTGTAATTTAGGGTTAGATTCAAGTGAAAGGTGAATACTCTCATTGCATCAATAGAAAAATTAGATCTCTTTGTAAAAGATCTATTAATAAAACTCTCTCAAGTTCTATCTCCGTGGACGTATGCCAAGTTTGACCTGAACTACGTTAAATCATTGTGTTCTTTCTTTATTACTCTTTTATTTAGGTATTGCTAGTTTGCTTTACATCAAGTTTTTCTTTTGCAAGTACTGTTCATATGGTCAAGTTCTGCTAACGTCGATCCTAGGAGTCACAACACTCCGTTCTTTGTCACAAGGGGGGAAAAAAAGAATTAGCCTTCACACCAATCTTCATTGTTTTGCTTACAAAATTTTTTCTCTTTCCGCCATCTCTAGTTCCTAACGCGAGCATTCACTTTATGCTCATAACTAGAGTTGTCACTTTGCGCAAAGTTCCTTCGCATGAGTTCCACATTTGCCACAATGTAGTTCATGCCGGAAGAAGGAATATCAAAATAGAGCATTTGTAAATCTGTTTGTATAGAAGGCTTCTTAGAAATGGATGTAGAGACGCCAAAGGGACTCAAACGTCGAATGAAGAGTGAAGATCAGAGGTTGCTGATAAATTCCTTAGCTGATCCTGAGTGATACAGAAGGAGAAAGCACATATCTAGAATATTACATCTTTGGATGTAGATTTACATGGTCATCTGGGCGAGCACAATATGTCAAATAGGCATTTGCTAAATAATCAGGCACATTCTGGGTGCAATGAAGATTATTATCCAATTGTTGCATGCTCAGTAGATCTCAACGTCTTTGGTGTATACATAAGAAATCAGAGGTGACTTTCAATTGGATAACAAATTAATGGAGAATGGCTGAGATGGTGTGGACATGTGCATTTGAGATCAATGTGTGCTTGGTTAAGATAAATACTTCGGAGGAATTATTGTCGGGCTTGTTCTTGGGATACAGTAACGTTTAGGATTGAACCCTCACCAATCCTCACCCTTGAAGCTAGAAAAGTTCTTTGATCTGATTTCAGACTCATCGTTGGTTGAATACTCGGCTGTTGCACTTTTAAGCAGGAGGAACCTTGTTCTTCAAGATGAGAACCTTTCCTCCAAAGTCTAGGTATGGCTCTTGGCCAATTGCTTCTCCTATTCTCTGACAACCTATACTCCACTTACTGTAGGTGCTCGTTGCGTCTGCTTGAAGGATTGTGCTATGCGCTCCCAGCTCCCATGCTAGACATATCAGCGAAGAATCTCTGTAGCTTCCAAGGAACAAGTTTTTAACGAGAAGCTTGAGCTAATTCAACTCCCAGAGCAATGCGAAATCTAAAGAAGAAAAAGGTAATCTTTATCTTTTTCATTTTCCTTTTACGCGAGGACAGAATGCATTTTCGTTATAGTTAACCAAATAATGTGTCATTAAGGTTGCTCTCAGATGTCACTGATTAACTTTATAAGTTTCTCTTACAATGTCAAGAGGCTGTTGTTGCTCTCAGATGTCACTGATTAACTTTATAAGTTTCTCTTACAATGTCAAGAGGCTGTTGACAGGGAGATTTTGTCTCTCTTAATTAAATACCGCAATTGAGGGTCGATCTATAGTGACAGATGATTCTTACGGTTTGAACACTTTTAGACGAATTGGTCAAATGTTTGTAAGTTTTGAGTTGTTTGAATGAATGATATAAAAGAAAAGTTAAGCATTTAGGATCGAATCCCCTAAATTAGCATCAAGTGGACAAGTTTGGTCTCTTTATTATTCTGTTGTCAATCACCAAATCTCTACTTCTAACAGACAAATTAAGTCTGAACACTAGACCTAAGCACAGGGTATCAATCACGTTAAATGATCCATCAAAGACAAATATAATGACAAATTAAATAAAGCGCAAAAAAAACAGTGAAGCCCTAAGCATGGATCATTAACTATAAATGCATAACCTGTCAAAAACCTAATTGTTCTCAGAATTAATTTTCTAAAAATCGTAGGTCAATCGGTGAGTGCACAGTCCTAGATAGAAGATCTAACGGATGACCTCAAGAAATTCTGGCCTAAGTTCATCTTCCCAAGATACTTGCAGGGAATCTACTTACACATGATTAATTAAATTAGATAAATAAAATCAGTTAATTAAATAACTAAATTAATTCAATTAACTTTACATCTATTAATTCAAACAATGAAATAAATAAATAACTAACTAACTAACTAATTAATTAAACTAATTTAAACTAATAATTAACTAAACAAATTAAATGCTAACATTTACTCCACTTATACCTTTCACCCAAAATGACTCTCACTTACTTGCGTGTGGACCCCACCAAAGAAAGCACCATTCTCTTGTGCTACAAGGGCCAAATGAGATACCGCCATATTTTTCTTCGTGCTACACTCACATGGTCCCCACCATGTTGCTCGGTCGGCAACAGGAAAAGAAGAGGCTCTCCGTGGGCCCCACCGTTCCCAGCACCACAGATGTCCAGAACTCGCCTCGTGGTGTTGCAGTGCGTAGGGGTGGCAATTGGGTCGGGTCGGGTCGACCCGACCCGATTACTGCTCGACTCATATAATAATCGGGTCGGGTCGACCCGACCCGATTATTATATGGGTCAAAAATTCAGACCCAGACCCGACCAATTGTTAGTCGGGTCGACCCGACCCGACCCATTTGACCCGATTATTAAATTTTAAATACAATTTCTTTACACTTTATTACCAAATTGTTGGGTGGTATAGTTAGTCATCACACTAACACTAGAGGCCATGGGTTCAAAATTGGTCTTACGCATATTTTTTGACAATTTGATTTAGGCGAAGAGGAGGAGGCGGGGGCGGCAAAGGAGAAGATCAAAGGGAGGAGGCCGAGGAGGAGAGAGAATAATCGGGTCTGGCGGGTCAAGCGGGCCTGGCGGGTTCGGGTCGACCTGACCCATTTAATAATCGGGTCAGATGGGTCGACCCGATTACGACCCAAACCCGATTAGCCCAAACCCAGACCCGCTAACTTCGGGTCGGATCGGGTCGGGTCTGGCGGGTCGCGACCCGTCTGCCACCCCTAGCAGTGCGCGCCGCACTTCTTTGCTTGGCTGGTTTTTCTCGCACGCATAACGAAGAATGATGACATCAAGGATAGAACATAATTGAAGTAGGAATAAGGCTCAGAAGGCTTATTTGGTTATAGGTGAAAGTGAGAAAGTGAAGAAGTGGTAATAGATCTCTTTAAAGCTTGAAAATTGGTTAGTAAGTTTTCCGATATTTGAATGTTGTTAGAAAGTGTAGTTTAGAAAATGTTATGTCTTTTCTGGTGTTTGGATGGTAATGTGAAAGTGGAAGTGGAAAAATTGACAGTAAAAAAATATTAAAATAAAAATTAATTAAGAAAAATAAAAAATGGACTGTAATTAGAATGCAAGCGAGATTTACATGATAAAAAAATTACTGTTTTGTGTTAAAACTTATTACAAATGAGATTTACATGACAACAAAATTAACTGTAGCACTCTGAAAGTGAGGAAATAGTTGTGTAAAAGAGAAAAGAGAAAAGGAAAAGGGGTTTTCTTATTTTCCTTTTCTGGTGTTTGGATAAATAAGGAAGTGAGCAATTATACTTCCTCCTTACTTACGCCCTGTAACGCCCCGATCCCGCGGATACGGAGACGTTACTGCAACGTACATACGCAGGTCAGAAATACCCTCACGTATATACGCTAAGCATCAGTACAGGCAAGAATCAGAGTACGGAAGCATGTGGTGATTATACATTAAAACATATGAGTACAATTATAAAGTTATCACAGGAAGTGACCCAATATTACAATAATATTACATCACCAATATGGAGCCAATGCGAGAATACAAATGATGTAAATCACCTAGAGGGGGGGTGAATAACTGATAATGCTAATCTAGAAACTAAATGCGGAAGCTAAAACAAATTTGCACAAACACTTAATACAACCAACGAGTGTAGCCGAATTCCCCGTGAAGGACTCTGAACTAACTCCTCTTGATTCCCCTAGATAAGGATTGAGGTGCTATATGAAGCTCTCGTGGTTAAGTACAAGTGAGGCACACAAACACAAGCCAAGCATATAATGAATATACAATATGAAATAATGCAAGGCACAACACAAGTAATAAATGATATGAATGAATGATGCTATGCACAACACAAATAAAGAGAGAGTTAAGAGACAATGGATCAAACGCAAACACAAAGATATGTTTCAAGGTTCGAGCCCCTAACTCTACGTCCCCGCCTTCACCGAGAAGGATTTCCAATCCACTAAGGAGTACCGAACTCCTCTCTCAACCTTACAATGCCACCGAGGCAATACAACCACAATCCACCTCTACCGAAGAGGGATAAGGCCCGTAGCCAAACAACCAAAATCACCTCTACCGAAGGGGGATAGAAACCAATACCACTCCGATCAACTTCTACCAAAGAGGGATACAACAAAACAAGGAGGGTTTACAACTTGGTGGTTTCCTCAACCACAAACAATCTCTTTTCCATAAAAACAAATGATCCTAATAGAATAGGATAGAAGATAGTCAAGTGTGGAAAAACTAGGTGTTTGGAAAACAAAAAACTCAAAGAAATAATCTTGGGAAAACTCTTGAAGATAATGGAAATGAAGAACAAGCACAAATCTCCCAAAATTCTATTTCCTTTGATTTTTCCAAAAACCTAAAACAATATAAAGATAGATCTTTTTGGCACTTAAACACTTTTGAAAACTTGTTTTTAAAGCCAGAGAATAGGGAAATTTTTGCTCTTGAAAGTTTTAGCCAAAATCCCAAAGAAATGGGGTTTATATAGGCCAAACCCTAAAACTAGCCGTTGGCTGAATTTTCAGCCAAAAGCGGCTGGCGGTCGACCGCCCGGTCGACCGGAAACGGTCATAAATATGACCATTGGGGCATCCCGGTCGACCGCACGGTCGACCGCAATTTTACAGAGAGCAAAGCTCCCTGTCCGGTCGACCGCCCGGTCGACCGGACCAGTTGCTGGCCAGACGTGCACGGACCTGTGCACGTCAGTCGACCGACCGGTCGACCGGCTCTAGAATACGGTCGACCGTCTCGGTCGACCGCCAAAGCCTGGCAGCCAAATTTCTGGGTCAGAAAAACATGTTAAAAAATATTCTAATAAATCTTGTAAATCTTCTAAAAATTCACAAAAATAGTTTTAACATTTTGCATTGATATATAAACATGTGATAAAAATTTCAACTCAAATATCAAACAATTTGAAACATTTTTGTGTCTTATCAATTTTACCAAAAACCAAAAACTGTATTTTACCAAACTTGGATTTTTCAATAGGAAATCTGATTTTTCCTAAAACTCATTGAAATACAAAAACATGATATTTAAACACATTGAAGCATGTTGCATATGGACATAAGTCCAATATACATGAAACATATATATATCATAGTTTTTGTCTTTAAATCCAAAAAATATGTTTTGTTAAAAATACCAAAACATAAAACGTGTGTGTATTGTGCACTTGAGCATATCAACTATTCTTATCTTTACACATGGATCTAAACAAACTAAACTAAAATTAGGATACCTAAGTCTTCTTGACGATCTTCATCTTCAAGTCGACCCGATCCAAAACGTGATCCACGAGCGAGACTCCAACGAGTGCAAGGTATGATCTTGATGCTCGGGCTCTGGAATCACCATGTGAAGGCTTCAAAACTCATCTTGTTGAAGCAATCACAAACTAATATCTTACTAAATGATCTGAAACTAAAATCACAAGATTATTAGTAAACATAACTACATGAGTTAATCATCATCAAAACTAGAGTGGAAGGCCTCTGGGCCAACAATCTCCCCCTTTTTGATGATGACAAAACTCATGGAGTTATATATGCATGGATTTACGTTAAGCTTTAAAGAAGCTCCCCCTTAACTCATGCATACAAATAAAACAAATAGATATGACAATAAAGCATATAAACATGAAATGCAAGTACATGCATAAACAAAACAAATTCAAAACATGCTCTTGATACCAATGAACATAAACACAAACAATACTATCAATTTTTTAGATAAGCAAAACATGCATACAAAAACATGCATAAACAAAACAAGCATACACAGAGAAGAATTTGAGTTTATATCATATATAGAGAAGTATCTGAGTTTATATGCATGTTAAACTCTCAAATAATTCTCCCCTTTTTTGTCAATCATCAATGAAGGGGTTAAAGTAGAAACAAATCAATAAATTTTTCTCCCCCTTTTGTTTGAAACAAGGAATCAACAAAAGGGTTAAAAACAATAAAACAATGTTCTCCCCTGTTTGTCTAAAACAAAATGATGTAAATAAGGGGTGACAATCAATTAAGATACCAATTTAAAAATATGTCAAAGTAGTGCATCTTGATACCAATTGAACGTGAACATATAAACCAATGAAAATAAATAAGGTATTGATACCAATTTTTTTGAGAAAAACACAAAAAAATCTTGATACCAATTGAAATTATTCAAATAAACATCTTGATACAAAATGATACCAATTATAAGAATTTGTCATTAAGAACATATGATATCAAAATAAAAACAATATATATAAGTATACAAAAATGTCAATATTGATACCAATTGAAAGGAGCCAATGATACCAATTGAAACAACAATAATATCAAGTGTATACCTCATATCCTATCCTCCCAATCATGTTCAAGTTTAAAATGATTTTCACTATAAAGCATACATGAGCATGATCTCCCATCCAACCACCCTTGGAAGGTAGGGGTTTTCAAAAATAGGTTTGAAAAATATAGTATGCTTGAAAACTTCTACCATAACGAAGAATATCGTAACTAGTTATATGAAAAATTTGTAAACTAGTATGAAATCCTTCAAGTAAGGAATAAAATAAAATTATTTTTCATGAGACAAGAAATCCACATGATATCCAACACTCAAGTCAATGAAGCATAAATATGACTCATGAAAACAAAACATGAGTAAATAAGAAATGTGAGTGTACAAATGTTATGTGAAACATATCATCATGAAAATAGTCATTCAAGCTCAAAATTCCTTTAAACATGAAAACATGAAAATCATCAAAACTATTTAATCTTCAAGGCATATGTATGTCTTATACAAACTAAAGTATACATACATATCCAAACACAACGAGTCCACAGATGTATAGGCATGAAGGCACGTGGCTCAAAGGATGTATATGTATAAACAATAGTTTGGACAAGATAGACATATACATGAAGTTAAACATAGAAACATGAAAAACATGGATAAAATAGGAATACAAGTTAAATTCATGAATCATCAAAACTAGATATACTAGCACATCTAATGGGTACAAATAAGTGTTCAAGCTCAAACATATTATGATCTATTTGTGGCCCACTATATGTACATGTATAAATCCTAGTCTTAATGAAAACTAACATTTAAACATGTAGTCAAAACATGAAGCATAAAACAAGTCATAAATTGACATGATAAACATAAACATGATTATTATGTAAATTCACATGTTATTAGAGCTAAGATAAACATGATAGCTAAACAATGGTGAGAACATAAAAATAATAGTCCATATTAAACATGGGTATCTCAAAAGGCTATACATGCATGTCAAGGGTCTAATAATCATGACATTAACATAATAATCTATAAACATCAAAGCATGCTATAAATAATGAACATGAAAAGTATGTAAATATAAACGGGAGTTAGAGATCGATACCAAAACCGATGAGGGCACCGCTCTAGTTCTCCAAACCAAGGTGGTCCTTCCACCAAACTTCCCTTGAAAGTGATGCATCCAAATAGTCATCATGAAGCTCGGAACGCATCCACTCCAAGGTACCTCTACTCTCACGTCATGTGAGAGCCCACACCTACATCATAAACAAGAGGGGTGGTCTTTGGTACCCATATCTTTTTGGGTCCATGGGGGTTAGTCCCTTCTCTAACCCAAACAAATTTATTTGCTAAATTAACATCATGTATTCTATCATAGCAAAATTTAGCAAGGTGGCCCTTACGTCCACAATGTGTACAAGTATACACATGAGCATACAAGTGATGATGGTGTCCGTGAGGAGCATGTGTATGCCGTGATGGGTGTGCATGCAAAGATGGAACTTGTTTCTTTCGAAACAAAGATTCCAAACGTGTATGACCCACAACACATTAGCTCAAAGTAGAGCCCAAACAATCTACACTCTTCTTAAGCATGGATATATCATTTTTAATCAAAGAAGAAGTGTGGCATGCAATAGATGAATTAGGTGAAGCTATCCTAGCATGGCAAACATGAGAATCAATATTATTTTTCAAAAATTCATTTTTCTTTAAACAAATTTCTAAATCCTTTGAAATAGAATCAATTTTCATTTTTAAAGAATTATTTTCTTTTAAAAAAATTAACTTTTAAAGACAAGTTTTCATTTTTCTTTACAATATCATTACAATCATTTTTATTTTTCAAAAATTCATTTTCTTTTAGGACAAGATCAAGTTGAGATTTTAATGAATCCCTTTCATTAGAAATCTCCTCCTTCTCTTGTAACACCAAATCAAGCTTAGAAGACAAATTTTCTTTTTCCTTATTTAACATACAAGTTTTCTTTTTCAAAACTTTATATTTTTCAAGGAGGTTCTCACAAACAATAGATAACTCTTCATTTAAAGCATTGGCATCCATACTATCATGATCATCCAATGAAGAGCTAGCACTATCTAGTTGAGTATCCGAATGTACCTCAAGGGAGTTATTCCCTTGGACCATGAAGCATTGTGAGTCGGATTCTCCACTAGACTCCTCCGGTTGGATTTGCATTTGAAGCTTGGAGGTGGAGGTGGTTGCCAACTTGTTCTACACTGCAAAAGCGGAATCAAGATTAGAAACATGCATAAGATAATCTTTAGAAAGCGTGCTTCTAATAGCCTCAAGGGCTTGTGCATTGGCCCCTATATGATTGCTATTACCAAGATAGCATTTCTTGGTAGCGGCAAGAAAAACATGCAAACCTAGGGTCTTCAAATACATGGACATCCTATATTTCCATATGTCAATGTTGGAGACATCGAACATGGGAGGTGAAAAGCAATCCATAGGTGTGCAAACTAAATGTGTGCAAACAAATAATATGTAAATGCAAATGGTAGATTAGCAAACAAGGATCTCACTCCTAGGTGGTTAAACCTAAAGTATCAGGAGCGTAGGCTCTGATACCAATTGTAAATCACCTAGAGGGGGGTGAATAGGTGATAATGCTAATCTAGAAACTAAATACGGAAGCTAAAACAAATTTGCACAAACACTTAATACAACCAACGAGTGTAGTCGAATTCCCCGTGAAGGGCTCTGAACTAACTCCTCTTGATTCCCCTAGATAAGGGTTGAGGTGCTATATGAAGCTCTCGTGGTTAAGTACAAGTGAGGCACACAAACACAAGCCAAGCATATAATGAATATACCATATGAAATAATGCAAGGCACAACACAAGCAATAAATGATATGAATGAATGATGCTATGCACAACACAAATAAAGAGAGAGTTAAGAGACAATGGATCAAACGCAGACACAAAGATATGTTTCGAGGTTTTAGCCCCTAGCTCTACGTCCCCGCCTTCACCGAGAAGGATTTCCAATCCACTAAGGAATACCGAACTCCTCTCTCAACCTTACAATGCCACCGAGGCAATACAACCACAATCCACCTCTACCGAAGAGAGATAAGGCCCGTAGCCAAACAACCAAAATCACCTCTACCGAAGAGAGATAGAAACCAATACCACTCCGATCAACTTCTACCAAAGAGGGATACAACAAAACAAGGAGGGTTTACAACTTGGTGGTTTCCTCAACCACAAATAATCTCTTTTCCATAAAAACAAATGATCCTAATAGAATAGGATAGAAGATAGCTCAATTATGGAAAAACTAGGTGTTTGAAAAACAAAAAACTCAAAGAAATAATCTTGAGAAAACTCTTGAAGATAATGGAAATGAAGAACAAACACAAATCTCCCAAAATTCTATTTCCTTTGATTTTTCCAAAAACCTAAAACAATATAAAGATAGATCTTTTTGGCACTTAAACACTTTTGAAAACTTGTTTCTAAAGCCAGAGAATAGGGAAATTTTTGCTCTTGAAAGTCTTAACTAAAATCCCAAAGAAATGGGGTTTATATAGGCCAAACCCTAAAACTAGCCGTTGGCTGAATTCTCAGCCAAAAGCGGCTGGCGGTCGACCGCCCGGTCGACCGACAATGGTCATAAATATGACCGTTGGGGCATCCCGGTCGACCGCAATTTTACAGAGAGCAAAGCTCTCTGTCCGGTCGACCGCCCGGTCGACCGGCCCAGTTGCCGGCCAGATGTGCACGGACCTGTGCACGTCGGTCGACCGACGGTCGACCGGCTCTGGAATACGGTCGACCGTCTCGGTCGACCGCCAAAGCCTGGCAGCCAAATTTCTGGGTCAGAAAAACATGTTAAAAAATATTCTAATAAATATTGTAAATCTTCTAAAATCCACAAAAATAGTTTTAAAATTTTGCATTAATATATAAATATGTGATAAAAATTTCAACTCAAATATCAAGCAATTTGAAACATTTTTGTGTCTTATCATTTTTACCAAAAACCAAAAACTGTATTTTATCAAACTTGGATTTTTCAATAGGAAATCTGATTTTTCCTAAAACTCATTGAAATACAAAAACATGATATTTAAACACATTGAAGCATGTTGCATATGGACATAAGTCCAATATACATGAAACATATATATATCATAGTTTTTGTCTTTAAATCCAAAAATATGTTTTGTTAAAAATACCAAAACATAAAACGTGTGTGTATTGTGCACTTGAGCATATCAACTATTCTTATCTTTACACATGGATCTAAACAAACTAAACTAAAACTAGGATACCTAAGTCTTCTTGACGATCTTCATCTTCAAGTCGACCCGATCCAAAACGTGATCCACGAGCGAGACTCCAACGAGTGCAAGGTATGATCTTGATGCTCGAGCTCTGGAATCACCATGTGAAGGCTTCAAAACTCATCTTGTTGAAGCAATCACCAACTAATATCTTGCTAAATGATCTGAAACTAAAATCACAAGATTATTAGTAAACATAACTACATGAGTTAATCATCATCAAAACTAGAGTGGAAGGCCTCTGGGCCAACAAAGGAGTATACAAGTATAAACAGTACAAATGGAGGTTCAGAGCCATAACAGAAAAACTCTAGAGCCGAGCAGGGGGTCCTGGAAGGATGGGACTCTAGACGGTCTGCTGGGGGTCCATGCTTCAACTTCGCCACTCTGATCAGCAACTGAGAGAATCCACACTCTCCAAGTTACAAAACCTGGACATGAGGATCCAGAAGAGTCAGAACTCCTCGGCGAGTGGTGATGCGAAAGCCAGATGGCGTGCTGAGATAAGCACATGTGTATCGATAAATCCAAGTCATAAATATGCATTGAAAACTGTGTTGTGAGTGTTGGCCCAGAGGCCTTCCACTCTAGTTTTGATGATGATTAACTCATGTAGTTATGTTTACTAATAATCTTGTGATTTTAGTTTCAGATCATTTAGCAAGATATTAGTTGGTGATTGCTCCAACAAGATGAGTTTTAGAAGCCTTCACATGGTGATTCCAGTGCCCGAGCATCAAGATCATACCTTTGCACTCGGTGGATCACGTTTGGGATCGAGTCGTCTTGAAGATTGAAGACCATCAAGAAGACTTAGGTATCCATAGTTTAGTGTGTTTTAGATCCATGTGTAAAGCTTAGAATAGTTGATATGCTCAAGTGCACAACACACACAAGTTTTATGTTTTGAAATTGGTTTTCATGAATAGATTGATCAAAACAAGTTTACTATGTTTTTATGTAAATTAGATGTGCTCTATATACATACATGCTTACATGACTTATACAAACTTTGTTTGACATACCTATTCATGTAGTTTTATGCTTTGGTATTTTTAACAAAATATATTTTTGGATTTAAAGACAAAAACCATGATATATATAAGATTCATGTATATTGGACTTATGTCCATATGCAACATGCTTCAATGTGTTTAAATATCATGTTTTTGTATTTCAATGAGTTTTAGGAAAAATCAGATTTCCTATTAAAAAATCCAAGTTTGATAAAATACAAGTTTTGATTTTTGGTAAAAATGTTAAGACACAAAAATAGTTCAAATTGCTTGATATTTAAGTTGAAATTTTTATCACATGTTTATATATCAATGCAAAATGTTAAAACTATTTTGGGGATTTTTACAAGATTTTATTGGATTTATTAGAAATATTTTTAACATGTTTTTCTGACCCAGTAAATTGGCTGCCAGGCTTTGGCGGTCGACCGGGGCGGTCGATCGGGATGGTCGACCGTATGCCAGAGCCGGTCGACCGTTCGGTCGACCGATGTGTACAAGGCTGTGCACGTCTGGCCAGGCAATGGGCCGGTCGACCGGACTAGAGAGCTTTGCTCTCTGTATCTGGGCGGTCGACTGGGATGCCCCAACGGTCATATTTGGGACCGTTGGCAGTCGACCGGGCGGTCGACCGCAGGCCTGTCAGGCTGACAGATCAGCCTAACGACTAGTTTTCTATTTGGCCTATAAATACCCCATCTCTTTGGGGATTTTGACAAGACTTTTGACAAGAAAATTTTTCCTACTTTCTGGTTTTAAAAATTAGTTTTCAAAGTGTTTTGGAGCCTCAATGATTTCATTTTTATTGTTTTTTAAGGGTTTTGGAAAATCAAAGAAAACTAGGTTTTTGAGATATTGTTTGGATTTTCATTTCTATCATCTACAAGAGATTTTCCAAGTAGTTTTTCTTTGTTATTTGCTTTCCAAAAACACCTTGATATCCACTTGAGCTATATCTTCTATCCTAATCTATTAGGATCTTTTGTTTTTTGGAAAAAGATTGTTTAAGGTTGTTGTAGCCTCCAAGTTGTAAACACCCTTGTTTTTGTTGTATCCCTCTTTGATAGAGGTTGATCGGGTGATTGGTTTGCTCCCTCTTTGGTAGAGGTTGAGATTGTGGTTTGCTCCCTCTAGTGAGAGGTGGAGTTTGGTTTGTAACCCTCTTCGGTAGAGGTGTTTGTGGTTGTTTGGCTACGGGCCTACCCCTCGGTTGTGAGGTGGTGTTTGAGAGAGGAGTTCGGTACTCCCTTGTTATAAACATCCTCCTCGGTGGAGGTTCCCTCGGTGGGAGTCCTCGGTGAACAAGATAGTGGATTAGAAATCCTTCTCGGTGAAGGCGAGGACGTAGAGCTAGGGGCTCGAACCTCGAACATATCTTTGTGTTTGCGTTTGATCCATTATCTCTTAACTCTCTCTCTCTTTTAATTGTGCAAAGCATCATTCATATCATCATATCATATTTGCTTGTGTTGAGCATTGATTCATATTGCCATATCTATTATATGCTTGTGTGCTTGTATGCCTCACTTGTACTTAACCACAAGAGCTTCATATAGCACCTCAACCCTTATCTAGGGGAATCAAGAGGAGTTAGTCCAGAGCCCTTCACGGGGAATTCGGCTACACTTTTTGGTTGTATTAAGTGTATTGCAAAATAGTTTTTAGCTTCCACATTTAGTTTATAGATTAGCATTATCACATATTCACCCCCCTCTAGGTGATTTTCAATTGGTATCAGAGCCTACGCTCCTGATACTTAGGTTTAAAAACCTAGGAGTGAGATCCTTATTTGCTAGTCTATCATTTTCATTTGTTTGTTTGCACACATATAGTTTGGACCATGGACTTCATGACCCCACCTATGTTTGACCCTTCCAACATTATTGTTTGGAAGACTAAGATGTCCATCTATTTACAAACCCTAGGATATAAGGTTCACCTTTCCATTACCAAGGAATCCTACCTTAGTGATAGCAAGCATATAGGGGCCAATGCACAAGCCCTTGAGGCCATTAGAAGCACGCTATCAAAAGATTATCTTATGCATGTTTCTAATCTTGATTCCGCCTTTGCAGTGTGGAATAAGTTGACAACCACATCCACCTCCAAGCTTCAATTGCAAATCCAACCGGAGAAGTTTAGTGGAGAATCCGATTCACAATGCTATATGTTCCAAGGGAATGACTCCCTTGAGGTACAATCGGAATCTCAACTAGATAGTTTTGATTCTAGTTCTTCTTGTGATGAGCATGTTGATCCTAACACTTTTAATGAAGAACTTTCTATTGTTTGTGAAAAATTAATAGAAAAATATAACATTTTGAAAAAGAAAAGTCTAGGCCTTAATAATGATAATAAAGATTTGTTTTCTAGACTTAATTTGGTTTTACAAGAGAAGGAGGAGATTTCTAATGAAAGGGATTCATTGAAATCTCAACTAGACCTTCACTAAAGGAAAATAAATTTTTAAAGTCTAAAATTGATTGCAATGATGTATTAAAGAAAAATGAAAACTTGTCTTCAAAAGTTGATTTTGTTTTAAAAGAGAATGTTGTTTTGAAAAATAAAATTATTTCTATTTCAAATGATTTAGAAAATTGTTTAAAGAAAAATGAGGTTTTGCAAAATAAGATTGATTCTCATGTTTGCCATGCTAGGGTAGTTTCACCTAGATCACCCCTTACATGCCACACTTCTTCTTTGATTAAAAATGATATATTCATGCTTAAGAAGAGTGTAGATTGTTTGGGCTCCACTTTGAGCCAATGTGTTGTGGGCCAAACACGTTTGGAATCTTTGTTTCGAAAGAAATAAGTTTCATCTTTTCATGCACACCCTCCACGGCATACACATGCTTCCCACGGACACACCCATCACTTGTATGCTCATGTGTACACATGTACACATTGTGGACGTAAGGGCCACCTTGCTAAATTTTGTTATGATAGAATACATGTTTCAAATTTAGCAAATAATTTTGTTTGGGTTAAAGAAGGTACTAACGCCCATGGACCCAAAAAGATATGGGTACCAAAGACCACCCCTCTTGTATTTGATGTAGGAGTGAGCTCTCGCATGACGTGAGAGTAGCGGTACCTTAGAGTGGATGCGTTCCGAGCTTAAAGGAGACTATTTGGATGCATCACTTTCTAGGAAGGTTTGGTGGGAAGACCCACCATGTTTTGGAGACAAGGAGAGTTGCTTTTTTGGTTTTGGTGACAATCCTTTACTCCCGTTTTATTTACATGCTTTTCATATTCATTGTTTATTAGCATGTTTTGATGTTTATAAATTATTATGATAATGCCATGATTATTAGATCCTTGACATGCATGTATAGCCTTTGAGACACCATATTTAATATGGATCATTATTTTAGTGTTCTCACCTTTGTTTAGCTATCATGTTTATCATAGCTCTAATAACATGTGGATTTACATAATAATCATGTTTATGTTTATCATGTTGATTCATATCTTGTTTTGATGCTTCATATTTGAATATATGTTTAAAATGTTAGTTTTCATTAAGACTAGGTATATATTTGTGCATATAGTGGGCCACAAATAAATCTATATATGTTTGAGCTTGAATTCTTATTTGAACCCATTAGATGTGCTAGTATTGTCTAGTTTTGATGATCCATGCCTTTTAAATTTGTATTCCCATTTTAGATTTGTTTCATGCTTTATGAATTCTTGTTTAACTTCATGTATATGTCCATTTATCCAAATTATTGTTATACATATACATCCTTTTGAGCCACGTGCCTTCATGCATATATCTTTGTGGACTCGTTGTGTTTGGATATGTATGTATATTTTAGTTTGTATAAGACATACATATACCTTGAAGATTAAATAAGTTTTGATGATTTTCGTGTTTTAAGGAATATTGAGCTTAATGTCTATTTTTCATGATTATGATCTTCACATTTTATTTGTACACTCACTTTTCTTGTTTACTCATGTTTTGTTTTCATGAGTCATATTTATGCTTCATTGACTTGAGTGTTGGATATCATGTGGATTTCTTGTCTCTTGAAAAATAATTTTGTTTTATTCCTTGCTTGAAGGATTTCGTACTAGTTTAAAATTTTTTTTATTTAACTAGTCCGAATTCTTCATATGGTAGAGATTTTCAAATACTATATTTTTTCAAACCTATTTTTGAAAACCCCTACCTTCTAAGGGTGGCTGGATGGGAGATCATGCTCATGTATGCTTTATAGTGAAAATCATTTTAAACTTGAACATGATTGGGAGGATAGGAAATATGAGATATACACTTGATATTATTGTTGTTTCAATTGGTATCATTGGATTCTTTCAATTGGTATCAATATTAACATTTTTGTATACTCATATATTTTTATATATGTATGCTTACTTTTCGAAGAGTATCGATTTCATACATATATATATATATATATATATATATATATTTTGTTTATGCTAAGCTTGAGATTTAATGACTATCATATTTCAATTGATTAGTTTTCAATTGGTATTCTTAAACAAGCTTATGCATGTGTTCAGTTTGATATTTCATAAAGGGGGAGAAAATTCGATTTTTATTTTTCAATTGGTATTTGGTTTATCTTTGGTTTTGTATTCCACTCCCTTGCTTTATGAATAGAAAATAATATTTTCAATTTGGTATCATATGTTTAAAAAGAAGAATACTTTTAATTGGTATTAAATTTGTTTTATTGAGAAAATTCAAAATTTTGTTTGAAGGAAATATTCAAAAGTTTTGATTTGTATTGCCTATATGCAAGGAGAGCTTAACGTCTCTTCTACATATAGATTCATGATGAGTGTATCTTGTATTGAAGAGCTTGACAACTCTTCTTTATATGGTACACGTGTGTAGGGGGAGCTTCACATCTCCTCTTATGCATTGCATAGTGTACGTTATGTGAATTAGGGCTTGTCATCCCTCCTTCATGTAATGTATCTATGTAGGGAAGCTTCACATTTCTCTTCATGAATGTATATCGCATATACCATTTGTTGATTGATCTATGTTCACTTTCAATTGGTATCAAGATGCTATCTTTGACATATATTTAAATTGATATCTTAATTGATTGTAACCCCTTATTGATATTCTTTTTGTTTTAGACAAAAAGGGGGAGAACATTGTTTTTATTGTTTTTGACCCCTTTGTTGATTCTTTGTTTCGAACAAAATGGGGGAGAAAAATTTATTGTTTTGCTTTTGCTTTTACCCCTTTATTGATGATTGACAAAAAGGGGGAGAATTATTTGAAGAGTTTAACATGCATATAAAACTCTTATATAAAAAAAAATGTATTCTCTATATATGCATGATTGGTACATGTTTTTTATATGCATATTTATGTTTTTGCATATATTAAGTTTAATTGGTATCTAGATGTTTTAATTGGTATCTAGAGCATTGGTATCTAGAGCATCTAGAACATGTTTTGTTTTTGTTTTGAAAATTTCAATTAGTATAAGAACATGTTTTATTGTTTATGCATATCTATGCATGTTTCATGTTTCATATTCATTGCATATTTATGTTTATTTGTTTATGCAAGAGTTAAGGGGGAGCTTCTTTGAAGCTTAACTTTAATCCATGCATATATAACTTCATGAGTTTTGTCATCATCAAAAAGGGGGAGATTGTTGGCCCAGAGGCCTTCCACTCTAGTTTTGATGATGATTAACTCATGTAGTTATGTTTACTAATAATCTTGTGATTTTAGTTTCAGATCATTTAGCAAGATATTAGTTGGTGATTGCTTCAACAAGACGAGTTTGGGAAGCC
Source organism: Agave tequilana (assembly GCA_038442645.1). Lineage (NCBI taxonomy): Eukaryota > Viridiplantae > Streptophyta > Magnoliopsida > Asparagales > Asparagaceae > Agave > Agave tequilana. The sequence goes on along the minus strand of JAVJIF010010080.1, from coordinate 10,902 downwards.
TTCACATGGTGATTCCAGTGCCCGAGCATCAAGATCATACCTTTGCACTCGGTGGATTACGTTTGGGATCGAGTCAGCTTGAAGATTGAAGATCATCAAGAAGACTTAGGTATCCATAGTTTAGTGTGTTTTAGATCTATGTGTAAAGCTTAGAATAGTTGATATGCTCAAGTGCACAACACACACAAGTTTTATGTTTTGAAATTGGTTTTCATGAATAGATTGATCAAAACAAGTTTACTTTATTTTTATGTATATTAGATGTGCTCTATATACATACATGCTTACATAACTTATACAAACTTTGTTTGACATATCTATTCATGTAGTTTTATGCTTTGGTATTTTTAACAAAACATATTTTTGGATTTAAAGACAAAAACCATGATATATATATGTTTCATGTATATTGGACTTATGTCCATATGCAACATGCTTCAATGTGTTTAAATATCATGTTTTTGTATTTCAATGAGTTTTAGGAAAAATCAGATTTCCTATTGAAAAATCCAAGTTTGATAAAATACAAGTTTTGATTTTGGTAAAAATGTTAAGACACAAAAATAGTTCAAGTTGCTTGATATTTGAGTTGAAATTTTTATCACATGTTTATATATCAATGCAAAATGTTAAAACTATTTTTGGGGATTTTTACAAGATTTTATTGGATTTATTAGAAATATTTTTAACATATTTTTCTGACCCAGTAAATTGGCTGCCAAGCTTTGGCGGTCGACCGGGACGGTCGACCGTATGCCAGAGCCGGTCGACCGTTCGGTCGACCGACGTGCACAAAGCTGTGCACGTCTGGCCAGGCAATGGGCCGGTCGATCGGACCAGAGAGCTTTGCTCTCTGTATCTGGGCGGTCGACCGGGCGGTCGACTGGGATGCCCCAACGGTCATATTTGGGACCGTTGGCGGTCGATCCGGGCGGTCGACCGCAGGCCTGTCAGGCTGACAGATCAGCCTAACGGCTAGTTTTCTGTTTGGCCTATAAATACCCCATCTCTTTGGGGATTTTGACAAGACTTTTGACAAGAAAATTTTTCCTACTTTCTGGTTTTAAAAATTAGTTTTCAAAGTGTTTTGGAGCCTCAAAGATTTCATCTTTATTGTTTTTCAAAGGTTTTGGAAAATCAAAGAAAACTTGGTTTTTTGGATATTGTTTGGATTTTCATTTCTATCATCTACAAGAGATTTCCCAAGTAGTTTTTCTTTGTTATTTGTTTTCCAAAAACACCTTGATATCCACTTGAGCTATATCTTCTATCCTAATCTATTAGGATCTTTTGTTTTGTGGAAAAAGATTGTTTAAGGTTGTTGTAGCCTCCAAGTTGTAAACACCCTTGTTTGTGTTGTATCCCTCTTTGGTAGAGGTTGATCGGGTGATTGGTTTGCTCCCTCTTTGGTAGAGGTTGAGATTGTGGTTTGCTCCCTCTAGTGAGAGGTGGAGTTTAGTTTGTAACCCTCTTCGGTAGAGGTGTTTGTGGTTGTTTGGCTATGGGCCTACCCCTCGGTTGTGAGGTGGTGTTTGAGAGAGGAGTTCGGTACTCCCTTGTTGTAAAAATCCTCCTCGGTGGAGGTTCCCTCGGTGGGAGTCCTCGGTGAACAAGATAGTGGATTAGAAATCCTTCTCGGTGAAGGCGGGGACGTAGAGCTAGGGGCTCGAATCTCGAAACATATCTTTGTGTTTGCGTTTGATCCATTATCTCTTAACTCTCTCTCTTTAATTGTGCAAAGCATCATTCATATCATCATATCATATTTGCTTGTGTTGAGCATTGATTCATATTGCCATATCTATTATATGCTTGTGTGCTTGTGTGCCTCACTTGTACTTAACCACAAGAGCTTCATATAGCACCTCAACCCTTATTTAGGGGAATCAAGAGGAGTTAGTCCAGAGCCCTTCACGGGGAATTCGGCTACACTTGTTGGTTGTATTAAGTGTGTTGCAAAATAGTTTTTAGCTTCCGCATTTAGTTTATAGATTAGCATTATCACCTATTCACCCCCCTCTAGGTGATTTTCAGTGAGCACCAGCATGCAGGGGCAAGTAGAGAGACAGTAATTGATATGAAGCAGGGAATACTCATGGTATGATAAAATAAGAGTAGGAGACTAGTGGAATAGAACACAAGTGGTAAAGCAGAATATGAACAGGTATAGTATGATAATCATAAAACCGAAAATCCGAAGTAAAACTTGATGAAAGCAATCATGGCGAGACAAGTGACATAACCAAGTTTGTAGAGCGACATAACAAGTTATTATCTTGGCATCTTATTATTATTATTACTCGTCCGACCCATATATCTAGGTATGTGTCCTGGTGTACATCTCAACACACATACATCCATATATAAGCAAGTCGAGGTTGGTTATTGGAAGCTGATGAAGAACTGATAGCTCATATTATAGTAGTTCCCGTCCGCCCGGGACACAGCCATTGGGACCTTAAATCCCCCTAACACGCATCTTCTGGGGGCCTAAAATCTCCCTAACACGAATCGTCAGTTTTTGTATTCCATTACTATAAGCAAGGCATCATACCGGCATCCATCACTTCCTCCCATTCCCCGTGAAAGTTATCCTTTTATGGCTTATTAAACATAATTATCAGATTACGGGAATGAGTAGGATCATAACTGGAGTACATAACAAGCATAACGGGAGTTCATAACAAGAGATCAAGTTCTACATTCCCGTAAGGTGATAATCATGGGTAGAGAGTTAATCATAACAGGTATCATGTTTTAATCATGACAGCGGCAAGTGATCGGGCAGGTGACAGGTAATAAGTCATGTCATAACAAGGAACAAGTGTCAAGTAGCAGCATATCAGGTGTCATGTGTTATATGCCTTGGAGGTGATATTAGACAGGTGACAAGCCATGTCATAACAGGAGACGAGTGATAAGAGATAACATAGCAGGAACATGTATCAAGTAGTAGCATGTTAAGTGATACATAATACCAATACAAGTCGACCCGACGAAGCGGGAAAAATCGAATGGAGGCGAGGACACTCGCCTAAATACGAAAAATACTGTGAAATCGCTGATCTCCGGAATCCAGGAAACCAACGCGTAAACGCGTTCAAATAAAAAGGAGGATAGAGAATGAAGACGGGGAGTCGCAGACGCGAGAGTCGCGTCGCGTAGAGGCCACAAACGCAGGGTTCGAGACTCGCATTCAAGCAAGGACACGAGAAGAACGCAGACGCGAGCATGAGCTCCGCGTCACGTTGATACAAGAACGTGAGGATCGCGCTAAACAAATATCAAGAACGCGAAGATCGCGTTAGGAAATTACTTGGACGCGGGGTGAACTCCGCGTCTAGAAATTATCAGAGAAGGAGAGAGATAGGGAGATGAGAGAATGAGAGTGAGACAGGATAAGGGGGAGAGAGAGAGAGACACAGGAAAGGAGGGGGAAAGAGAAACGCAGGGAACAAAGAAAGAAAGAGAGACGCAGGGAACAGACCATAGAATAAAGGAAAAGAAAAAAGAAGGAAAAGAAAGAAGGAAGGAAATAAAGAAAGAAAGAAGGAAAGAAAAGAAAAAAGAAAGAAAGAAAATGGAAAAATGGGGGATGGCCGGCCGGGCCACACCGGCGGCCGGAGGTGGCCGGAGACGGCCAGAAGTGGCCGGAGACAGGCGGTCAAAGCCCCAAAGAAGGAGTGGTGATGGTGCAAGTCTAGTTGAAATGATAAAAATGGAGTTTTGGAAACGAGGCTTCGGAGAACGAAGCTATAGCTCGTTGGAAAGAGTATTCCGAGGAGAGGAAGATGGCGTGGTTGGTGGTGGCCAAGATGGTGTAGGTGGTGGTGAAAATGGGAAAGAAGGTAATGGTGATAATGGGTTTCTTGGTGAAGAAGGAGAAAAAGAAGGAGGAGAAGGTGGTGGAAAAGGGTTGCTTGAACTTGGTAAAATGGAGAAGAAGATGGGGGATGATGGAGAATGAAAGAGGAAAGAGTTGGTGGCCAAAAATGGTGGCCAAGGAGGGCACGACGCTGTTGGGTGCTGCTGTTGCTTGCTGGAAATGGAGAAGGAAAGAAAAAAAAAAAAAGAAGAGAGAGAAGAAGGGGATGTGTATATATAAAGGGAGATGGGATATTTACAAGTTTGCCATCCCACTAAATGAAACATGCGTCTCATTCAAAAAAAATGGGCTGCGTCTCATATAATACAAATCCGCGTCTAGCAGTTGTCCAGACGTGGTGATTGAACTTCCGTCCAGGGAAAAATGCGAAAGTTGCGTTTAACAGAAAGACAAAAGTCATAATGACTTGATCAGAATTGATCAGAAGTGCATTAAATGCAGAATGAATGCGAATCTTCGCATTGAAGACCAGATCTGAGTCTGGTGAGACTCGCGTCTGAGGAGGGAGAGAAAAATTAGAAAAAGGAAAATAAAATACCAGGATAAGATTCCGGTATCTGGGGAAACACCGAAAACTCCGGAAAAGCTCGAAAATTGAAATAGCTCAGAAAGCTTCTCAAATTTCTCAAAAATAATAAATATTATTTTAAGATATTTGGTTAAATTTTTTTAGAATTTCAATCCCGTTTTCAAAATAAAAATCTTGAAATCAACCGTCGATACCGGTCTACACCGGGTCGGCCGGATTTTGATAAATTTAGAAAAATCTCAGGAAAAATATTTAGATTAACCTGATTGCTTATGATTTTAAGAAGTTATGGGAAAACCGTTTTTAGAATTTCAACTCCGTTTGTAAATTAAAAATCTGAGAATCAAGCAGCGATATTGGTGGACCCCGGTTTTGAAGATTTACAACTTAATTCTGAAAAATTTTAGAAAATCATGAAAAATGTAAAATATTAGAAAATGATGTTTGAAACTGAAATCTGTCAAATCTGAATAGCAGAAAGGCCAAATCGAGTAATACTCTAGGATTGGGCTCCCGGTTCAGACTAGGGCTGACTCTGAGTTCACAAATCCAGATCCAAGGCAAAACGATCATATAAATAATTCATAATACAAAACAAATACAGGAAGTAAATCAAAAAATACGATCGAAAAATCTGAATACGCAACTAAGTACGTATTCTGGGCGCGGTGTGTTACACGCCCACTTCCTTGCAACCAAACAGGCCTGGAATAAAAAAAGCAGAGTGGCAATACAAGCAGCTTGCCAATAAAAAAAAATATATATTTTCTAAAAAATGTGAAAAAAATAGATGCGGCTAAAAACTGGCAAAAATTGGCCAAAACTAATGACAGCCCCAAAGCATATTTATAACTTGGGGTTTGACAATTTTGCATGAATGTCCAAAATAGTTACTAAATTAAAAGGAGAATAGTTAAATTAATTTTGCACTTTTACATCTCTGTCTATTTTGTGTTAAAGTCCCTGACTTTTGTAAATTTATGTTTTCGCTCAAATTGAGCCTCAAACTCTTCTGAATTGATCGTAGATTTCTTTGATGTCAGTTTGAGGCATAGTAGAGCGACCTCAGCAGTATCAAACCTCCTATCTCACCTTCAACTCCTTTTAGCGCGCTTTTGTGGTCCAATCTTCTCCTAACAACTTTATCTGAAAAACACGCTAAAAATACCCAAGTATCCTTATTTATAAACAAATGATAGATAAATATGGACATGAATATATGACAAATTCGTGCTCAATTGTTCAATCCACTAAAATAAAACAAGGTGGTAGCATTCGGGGAAGAAAAAAATGACAAAGAAAAGAATGTCTTTTTGGAGCACCATGTCTACTTCACATAAATTTCCTTGAACCTTGGATATCAAGCAATCAGGTTTTCTCAACTTTGTAAAGTGGTAAATGCTACTAATGGTTAACTACTAAGATTTTCACACTGCATGTGCATCTTATTGTTGCTGCCTGCCCACTTTGTGTGACCATAATAAATATGAAAGAAACAGGTTTTGTTAACTGTCAGCTTTTATGACCGCCAACTCATTTTTTCAGGTTTTGCAAATTGTCAGTTGAGCTGAATACAGGCACTAAAACTAGCGATTTTGTCATGTTTTTTTGAGCTTTCAGGTTGTAGTTTCTTGTAAGTTTGTTGTTTTCTCTTTAACCACACAGGATGAATGATTTCTTATGAATTTCTTGAGAGACTTTTGCTTTGCCAAATCGCTATTTGCTCTAATTCTACTCAAAAAACTTTTAAAAATAAAAGAAATTATTGTAAATATGTTGGTGGTCAGAAATTTCTTCTTGTCGTATTACTATTTGCACATATAATTTCATGTTTTTTCTGCTATTTTGTTACAGTTTATCGTAATTAACAGGCTAATATGGTCAGTCTTGTAAGCTTTTCTCTCTCTAATTATTTCCTTCAATTAAAAGTTTGTAAATAGAAGTATTTCATCTGAAAATTCTGTGCGGTCGCTGTGCTACTAATTTGCCTGCCTCTCTCTCTCTCTCTCTCTCTCTCTCTCTCTCTCTCTGTGTGTGTGTGTGTGTGTGTGTGTGTGTGTGTGTAAACAGAGAAACAATTGTCTGAAAAAAATTCCAGGGAATTACTATATGAGATGGGGAAACAAATAGTAATGTTGATCTATTTAAGGTGGATGCAAATTTGAACTGGGGATGCTCGACTTTTATTCCACAAAAAAAATAATGAAAGAAATGAAAAAAAAAAAAAAAAATCATGAGGCTGGGATGCAGATGCTCGATGGACAATCATAGTGGGTGAATTCTTGCTTGCTACTACTTGGAATATTGGGTTGTCTAATTGTTCTTTTTCTTCAAGAATTGCAAACTAGAGAACTTGGAACAATTTTCAATTTTTGATGTGAAACGTGTATGCGTGCAAGACAACAATCACTGATGTAACTGCAATGTGCAACGTTTTACCAAAATTATGACGACGAGTGAGAAAATAGTTAAAACTTATAATGTGACAGATAAATTTAAATAAAATTTGCGAGTGCAGGTTGTACCATTCTAGCCTCAAACAAATTAGTATAATACTTAGTTGTGATGGTACTATTGTACAATCAATATCAACAATCAAAAATTACAAGTGTAACAGATTCTCTATAACACCCCGTTCCCGGAATACGTGCCCGAATACATGTCCCGATTTTTCACTCGTATTTTCCTATTTTTCCTGTATTTATTTTTATTTTATTATTGTTTTTATTATCATTTGGCATCGGATCCGGACTTTTAGATTTTGGGTCAGCCCACATCTTAATCCAGGATCCAATCCCAGTTTACTGCCTGATTTGAGCTTTCTGATACTCAGATTAAGCCGATTTCAATTTCAAATATCAGTTTTCAATATTTTAGATTTTTCTCAATTTTCTGAAATTTAATTATTGTGTATAGTTTTTTAAATTCGGTATCGACCGATAATGCCTATCGATTGGAGGATTTTAATTTGCCAATGGGATTGAATTTCATCTGACTTTATATTGTTCCTCGGTATAATAATTTCTATTTTATGAAATTTTGGGGATTTTTCTGAATTAGTCAAATTTGACCAATATATTATTATTTTTTATTCTTTTCCTTTCTTTCTTTCATTTTCTTTTTCCTATTTCCCTGGCTCCCCACGTAGCCGAGCCACAACCCCATCCCCTCTCCCATCAACTTGCCATCTCCACTTCCCTCTCCTCACCCATACTCTCTCTCCCCCCGCTCCCCCCACTCTCACCTTCTTCCCCCTCGGCCAACCCACCGCCGCCAAGGCCAACCCATCGTCAGCTCAAGCCACCCCCTCTCTCACTCTAACTCTCCTTTCTCTCTACACTCTCTCTAATCTATCACCCCTCTCTCCTCACTACAACTACTGACCCCTAACTCCGGCAAGCCTCTGCTGGCCGATCACCATCTTTGACGCCACACCCCCTTCCTTTTTCTCTACTAACTCCTCCTTCCACCATCTACACCACTAACAACATCAACACCATCATCTTCATCACCTCCCCTCCCATCTCCTCCTCCTCTCCCATAGCCGTCGACCATCTCCAACACCGCCCTCTCCACCACTACACCACTCCGCCCTCTCACCACTACATCACCACCATCCTGAAATTACACCTAGAGGGGGGCGAATAGCTGTATTGCTAATCAATTAAAAATTAATTCTATATAAAATGAGATGATGCAACCGATCACTCAAATAAAGACTTGAAGCCGAATTCTCCGTGAAGGGCTCTGAACTTCTCTTCGTGATTCCTCTAGATAAGAGTTGAGGTGCTTAATTACTATCTTGTTGTGATGAGTATAGATCGACAATAATAAATGAATAAAAAGCAAATAAGTAGAGACAAGAAAGCAATCGTAAATAAGAAAATTTGTTTCGAGATTCGAGCCACTGCTCTACGTCCCCGCCTTCACCACGTGAAGGATTTCCCAATCCACTATACGATCTTCCACCAAGGGATCTTACACTAAGGAATTACAACCACTCGGAGTACACAACTCTCCAATACACTCTCTAATCCAGAGAGGTAGCGTAACGATAATGGAACAATCTTTAGGTGATCAAAAAACCATAAACTCTCTCTTGAAAAACTCTCTTACAAAACCCTAAAGAATAAAATATAATTTGAAGCTCAAGAATTTGTAAGTGAGAGTAAAATCAGAAGAGCGATTTTTTAGAACCAAAAACTTAAAGAAGATTTCTGAAAATAAAAACACAAAACTGGAACTTGAAAGCTCTTTCTCTTAAAACCCAAAACTTGATTTTTCAAATAGAATTGTTGTTGTGATTTTAATCCATTCTAATGACCCTTTATATAGATTTTTAGAAGAGCAAACTTAGTATAATTTACCAGTTTAAAAGAAATAAATTGACTCTTAAAATTCAACAAAATGAGTTTTAAAAAACATGTGAAAATAAGTCTCCAGAAAATTAGCCATTCTGCCAATCTGGCAGACTATTGGTCAACTTTGAGCATAGTTTTTAGGCTGAAACTTTCGAATTCCAAAATAAGTATATAGGATTAATTTGTAACTCTGTAAGTCATGTTTCTAATGCAACTTAAATCAATCAATATCATTTCGGAATAAAAAGTTATCAATAAAATACTAAAAGTGTCAAATCAAAAAACTGTAAACTGTTTTCAGAACAAGAATAGATTTTCAACCCAATATTTGACATCTTTAACATTTGAATCAAAAAATAATTATTGAATAAGAAATTTATCCCTAAAAGTTTTATTTGAAATGCAATTTAAATCATGGTATTGAATATAAGAATAAATGTTATGATAAGAAATCTAAAAGGGTGTCGAGCAAATCAGCAGAACTAAAACTGGTTAAAAATCCATAACCATACTTTGAAAACGTACATTTTTGTGTGTGTATATTTTTGATCTTAAAAAATTTATTCTACCCTTTACAAACTAAACTAAACACAAATCGAAGTCTTCTTGTAGAACTCCTTCTCCAAGCCGACTCGATCCAAACATGATCCAAAGAGCTTGACTCCAACCGAGTGCTAGATGCGATCTTGACGCGCGAGCTCTTGAATATACATGTGTTAGCTCCAAAAATCCTTTGTTGAAGCTAGACACATACTAATATCTGATTAATAACTGAAACTATATAAATACAAGATCATTAGTAAACTATAACTACATGAGTTAATCATCATCAAAACTAGATTGAAGGGCCTTTGGGCCAACAATCTTCCCCTTTTTGATAATCACAAAACTCATGGAGTTATATATGCATGGATTAAAGATAAGCTTCATAGAAGCTTCCCCTTAACTCATGCATAGTAATAAACATAAAGATATTTAATGAAATGCATAAACTAAACACAATATATATGCATAAACAACGATATAAACATGCATATATAAACTCTCTAAATTCTCTCTCCCCCTTTTTGTTAATTCTGAAAATCACCTAGAGGGGGGGTGTATAGGTGATAATGCTAATCAATGTACAAATTAAAAAATATGACGCAATAATCGCCCAAAACAAGACTAAGAGCCGAATGCCCGTAAAGGGTTCTGAACTCCTTCCTCCTGATTCCTCTTGAAATGAGTAGAGGTGCGCAATGCAACCTTGTTGTATGGGACTATGATTGACAAGATGAATGAAAAACAAATGAATATTGCAATGAAGATTGAGAGCAAGTAATAAGAGCAATGAAAGTAAGTAAGAAGTAAGAGCAAGTAAAACCAAACGCAAACACCGAGAATTTTTCCGAGGTTCGAGCACCCAGCTCTACGTCCCCGCCTTCCCCTGAAGGATTTCTATAACCACTATAACTTCACAAAGATGTTACAAATACACCGGAGTACCCAACTCCACAATCACAAGTACAAGTTTTCTCTTGGTAGTCAAAAGACCACAAGCTTTCTTTTGCAAAACTCTCTTCCCTTACAAAAATCTTTGTAGAACATGAGTAGGAATGAAGCTCTTGTGTGTAAGGAGAAAAGAAAAAAGAAATCAGAGAGTTCTTGAAAGCACTTCAGAAAATGAGAGAGATTTTCAGCACAAAAACCAGAAGAAACCAAACTCTTTTGAATGCCTTAAACTTTTTTAAACTTTTGCAAATTTTCTTGTTTTTAACCTCTCCCTAAACACCCCTATTTATAGTAGAGGGCTAGGGTATAGAGATAAAACATACTTAAGGCCAATTAGGAAGTATTAGGGTCAGCAAATAACATTTAAACACTTATTAGAGAGAAAAAGACAAAAAAAACATGTTTAAAATTATAGTCGTTACTGTACAAACAGCTATTCTGGTCGACGGTCGGTCGACCGAAGTTCAAAAATAAGAGCGTTGCCGGCTCTCGGCTCGACCGCCCGGTCGACCGAAAAATACAGAGAGCAAATGTCTTACAGTCAGGCACGTTTCAGCTTCGGTCGACCGTGAAACGTGCACACGGATACGCACCTGCTGCCAGAACTGCGGTCGACTGGGACGGTCGACCGA